>OY755191.1:14527856-14549476 GCA_963576735.1 Bedellia somnulentella | reverse complement strand
CGCCCGGCCGCTTGGCGCGGGCGCGTAGTGCCGCTCGGAGCTCCATTTCCTCTTTCTAAAAATATTGAAAGTTGGATTTAAACTAGGTCAGCTAGAAATTCAGATTACGAAATTCTTAAGCTACTATTGGAAGTTAGCGGGGCGAGGATTGTGAGAAAATTATATTATTCGAAGTGCTGTCCCCTCCTACCCCCACCCGGTCTTTTATCACGGGCTCGTAATACCGCTCGGAGCTCCAATTCCTCTTTCTAAAAACATTAAAAGTTGGAAATAAATAAAGAACAAATAAAGGAAAGAAAATTTTTGACACAGTCGTGAATTGAACCCGCGACCTCGGGTATACGCCCTAGCCAGCTACAGACTAAAAAATCTTCAGCCACTTTTGTTAGAAGTGCTGAAGTAGTGAAGAAGTGGAGTGCGGTCGGAAGGACAGCTTGGTATGTATGTATGTATATTTTAGTATTTCCTATTATACCTTCAACTGCGTCTTCCTATCTGCATCCGGGTCCGCTCCCACGGTGGACAGTATCTTGATGCCGGTGATCTTGGAGTTGCGGTCCGCTAGAGAGAGCGTCATCTTGCGATGGGTGAACGAGTCCGTGGAGTGCGGTCGGAAGGACAGCTTGGTATGTATGTATGTATATTTTAGTATTTCCTATTATACCTTCAACTGCGTCTTCCTATCTGCATCCGGGTCCGCTCCCACGGTGGACAGTATCTTGATGCCGGTGATCTTGGAGTTGCGGTCCGCTAGAGAGAGCGTCATCTTGCGATGGGTGAAGGAGTCCGTGGAGTGCGGGCGGAAGGACAGCTTGGTATGTATGTATGTATATTTTAGTATTTCCTATTATACCTTCAACTGCGTCTTCCTATCTGCATCCGGGTCCGCTCCCACGGTGGACAGTATCTTGATGCCGGTGATCTTGGAGTTGCGGTCCGCTAGAGAGAGCGTCATCTTGCGATGGGTGAAGGAGTCCGTGGAGTGCGGTCGGAAGGACAGCTTGGTGCGGAACACGGCCTGGCCCTGCAGCCCCGTGCCCTGCCGCACGAACAGGTGGTTGTGGTCGCCCTGCCGGGAACGGTTTATTTGGATTACTACTAAGCCCTTTGTCTTGGCTGTAACGATGAGCTCGAACTATGCACGAGTAGTAAGTGTTAAGTTAAGCTTATATAATATAATATATTATATAATACATAACATAAACGTTCACGCCGAATATCCCCGAAGGGGTTGGCAGAGGTACTAATACTTCTGAACATCACGTGACTTTGTCACCTGGTGTTCAGAGTACCCACGTTTTGTATGGACAGTGTACTCTCGTGATAGGGGGCAGGCCTATCGCCGTTTTGTACGAATACACTGTCACATGACTAAGTACAACTCAGCCATGTGGGTTTCCTCACGATGTTTTCCCTCACCGTTAACAACCATGATAAATTAACAACACATATGTCTTTAGAAAAGACAAATTGGTGTAGGCCCGACCCAGGATTTGAACACTAGTCGTTTGCACGATAACCGAGTGTTCTACCCACTGGGCTATCACGGTTGCATTATATAATAGTTTATGGATAAAAATAATTCTTTTAAATCACACCTTTCACGAATCACACTATTTCATAAACATAACCTAAGATTTCATTTTTTTTCTTCTTCTTCTTCTGCCACGCCGAACAACCATTGCCATTCATCTGCGTGAAAACTGGGACATAATCATATACTGTATGTTTTCCGACGTCGCTTGACTAGGCATGAGACTATTAAAACCAGAACCGTTCAATGCTTCACTTACCGCATAATCCATTTTCAATCATCTCTTACAGACACATCTTTCGATGTCTTCATCACAGTTTCCATTCTTAGTTAACAAACTTCCCAGGTGTACAAAGTCTTTCACTTGTTCAACTTTCTTACTACCTCTTATAATCCCACATTCTGTCATACTTTTCACTCTCTCTCAAAACCCATTGTCTTGGTACTTATCCACATTCAATCCCAATCACTTTCTTTCAAAAGATATGTACAATACATACAATATTCACCATCTCTTGCAACTCATTTACTGTTGATGCAAGTAACACTTGATCGTCACCGAATAAGAACATGTAGCGATAAACTGACATTCTCAGTCCATAATCGTTAATAATCATGACATCTACTTCTCAAACTCAGAGGTTACCCCTTTTGAGGAACCGTGAGTACATCTATATATATAAAAGCAAAAGTGACAAACTGACTTAGAACCAATGCACAGCCGAAAGTAGATTTTTGATACTCGATCACGCTTGGACTGCAGAAAACAATTCTTATATCACGCAGACGATGTTATACATAGGCAACTAGTATATAAATAAAAATGTATATTTACATGCAACGGCTGCTTATAAACGTCGAATATTTCCGACCCCAAATGCAACGACATGCTCCCGTCCGACCACTTGACGAGTCTCGCGTTCGATTCCCGCACCGCGTTACCGTCTTGATCGAACGCAGTTCGCCAGCGCATTGTGTTTTCTACCTTCAACTTTAGTCTGTAACAAACAATTACAAGATAATATAAATAATAGTAGCTATTAGAAAGAGTATGTATGGAAAATAAGTAAATAGGTAGAGTTATAGTTAAAAAAAGTGTATACTACTTTTTTACAAACCATTTTCATTCTTCTTCTTTCTTAGCTGTGTAGTGTCGGCTTAGAATAGCACTACCCCATTTCTTCCGGTGGGTGTACGTAAGAGGCGACTAACGGACTTGGGGCTTTTTAAGGGATTTTTGGGCGATGCGGTTGGAGACCCATCACCAACAACCTTTATTCTACCATCTATTCCCCACTCAACTTCCAAAAGTGGCTGTGGAATTTCTAATTTCTCAGCTCTGGCTACCCCTTTTAGGGATTTATAGCCGTGAGTATATGTATGTATGTATGTATTTTCATTCTCTTTAGGTACTAACTTAAAACCAGCGTGCATCAGACGTAACATTCTTATTTCATACCCAGACCGCCAATTTCTGATACTATTTGTATAATATGCAATAAAAATTACATTCCAAAAAAACACACATACTCACGGCTATAAATTCCTAATAGGGCTAGCCAGAAATTCGGAAACAGAAAAAAATTCAGCCACTTTTGGAAGGTAAAAAATGGCAAAATAAATGCTTTTCGTGATGGGTCTCCAACCATATCGCCCAAAAACCACTTAAAATCGACCCATACCCTCGCCACTTACGACACCCGTGGATAGAAAGGGGTTGTGATATTATATGCTAGCCCTACACGGCTTCTACGAATCTTTTCATCTAATTTGTGAATGTCTTTTAAATATCTTTCCTTTAGATATCAACTGAATAGCAACGTTTATCAGACTTAACATTCTAATTTCACTTTCAGACCACAAAGGACGATGGGAAAAAACGTCCCCACCATCCAAGAGATTTCAAACAAGTGTCATTTGAAACATCTATTAGAATAGAGAACTTTTTACTATGGCGACATAGTTCAAATGCTTGGGGTTTAGATTTTATAATATATTCTTCTTTTTTACTTACACATTTACTTAGTGTGCATTGTGCATTGAAAAGGACTATAATATGGCGATCTAAATAATATTTTAATATAAAATGCGTAGTATTTTAATATCTTTGCTATAAGGTAATATTGTTTTTTAGAAACCAAAAAAATCATTTCATCAGTATTACACTAAACGCTAATAGTGTCGCAAAATGAAGGTGCCGGAAACCGGTTCGAGCTAGTCGGGACGTTAAAACCCAAATGTTTTTGCAATTAACACAGGTAATTTAGACTATTTTGGGTCCCAATGAAAAAAATTGACACATATCCCATGACTGTTGTAGGGTGGGGACAGGGTTCATACAAAATCCCCCATGGTCCTTTCTGATATCATTTGTATAATATGTAAAAAAAAGTACATTCCAACACTAGCAGCACGAGGCTTGTGAGAGCGCGTATTTCACATGAAAAGTGACCCTGACAGATTGCTCATACAAAATCCGTCAGTATCTCATTTCTCACATGACTCGCTCTCACATGCCTCATGCTACGGGGGCATATTCCTGCCATAAGTTAAGACGAATATTATGTACCTTTGAAAAATTTATTTAAATTTATCACGGTCGTTAACGGTCAGGGAAAATATCGAGAGGAAACCCACATAGCTAAGTTGTACTTAGCCATGTGACAGGGTAGATACCTCTCTGGACACTAGATGACGCTGTAATGTGAGTTCAGAAGTATTGGTATCTCTGCCAACCCCTTCGGAGATAAACGGCGTGAACGTATATGTTGTGTTATTTTAAAAAATGAATACATACATACATATACTCACGGCTATATATCCCTAAATGGGGTAGCCAGAGCTTTAGAATCAGAAAAAAATTCAGCCACTTTTGGAAGTTAAATGAGGAAGAGATGGCAAAATAAATGCTTTTGGAATGGGTCTCCAACCACATCGCCCAAAATTCCCTTAAAAAGCCCCATACCTTAAGTCACTTCTTACGTACACACACCGGAAGAAATGGGGTAGTGCTATTCTAAGCCGACACTATATGAATGAATATATGAAATTTTTTTTTCAATTTTTTTTTTTAACCCTCACCTAGCCCGTCCCTCCTCGTCGAGCGTCTCCTCCTCGTCGATCTCGTCCTCGTAGGAGGCGGGCTCGTAGGGCCGCGTCTCCACGGACAGGAAGTTGGGCAGCTTGACGAAGTGCAGCTCGCGGCCCAGCGCGGCGCCGATCTTGGGCATGTCCACCTCGATGCGCGTCTCTTGCACCTCCGGGGGAGGGGACGGGGACTTCGGGTTTTCTGTCTCTTCCTGGAAAAGTGAACATACATCCCTTAACGGAGTAGCCAGAGCTTTGGAATGAGAAATTCCTCAGCCACTTTTGAAGTTGATTGGGGAAAGGATGGTCTCCAACCACATCGCCCAAAAATCACTTAAAAAGACCCTATATTTTTAGTCGCCTTTTACGATCACCCACGGGTAGGAATGGGGTAGTGTTATTCTAAGCCGACACTACACAACACACACGGCAAGGTAGGATAAGATCATACAATAAAGGACAGTTAGAGTTGGATCTCCAGCCAATTCGCCCAACAATCACTTTTAGCCCCAAAACCCTAAGTCACTGGGTACGACGACCCCCAAGAAAATTTTATAGGTTTATTTTATTTTTAGCGGAAGCAAATTGATGTTTGATTGCAAAGTTTCCTAAGTTTTTGAGTTAGGTAGGGCTCAGCTTCAAGAGCAGAAGTCACAGAGTAAATTGCCCCTACAATTTTTTTCTTTCCTCTTCTTAACCCACGGGTGTCGTAAGAGGCGACCCTAATAGGTCCAAAACCTTTATTTTTACCATCTTTTCCCCACTCAACTTCCGAAAGTGGCTGAGGAATTTATAATTCCTTAGCTCTGGCTACCCCTTCTAGGGAAATATAGCCGTGAGTATATGTATGTATGTATGTATGTTCTTAACCCGTCATTTAACCACTCTACAATGTTGGACAATCTATACATTTCCTTAAAAACGTGCAGGCATTTTAGGAAATAATAATATTGCTTGGGCATTGTATAGGATGCCTATTGAACACCACCAGGCAATAAGTGAAAAAGAAAAAAATGTTCTCGCTTGAGATGCAAAACACAGTATTTTATTTTTACACTTCTGTACGTAAAGGCTTTAGAAATTAGATGAAATTTATTTGTTCATAGTCAAATAATCATTGTCATAAAGTTTTCTCTCACTCACCGGCTGCGGCGAACCAGACCTTGACCGCCCAGACCTAGAAGACCTAGAAGACCTGGACCTGGCGTCATCTTCTTTATCCTGCTGTTCTTTTTCGCGCTCTTCTTCGGAGCTGATATCCGACGCGTCACCGAAGAGAGCGTCTGCCGTTACTGGGGGTAAAACATATCAATTAGAACGTTTTGTTCATTAAAAAACCTCATGTGGGGATAATTACTAATAAATAATGGAAGTAGGTAATTACTTTCATAGCTGAAATGTAGAGATATTAAATTAATTTGGATTATATTATGTTCTCAGTATTATTATTTTTTATGTTTAAATTTTAAGTCAATTTGTTTAGTTAGATTTTAATTAATATTCTAAGTTAATTTTAAGTTATTTTAATAGTTAGATTTATATTGCTGTGCCCTACAGGGTCCACATTGATACTAAATTATCTTTGTAAGATCATATGAAATGTGGAATGCAAATAAAGAATTTGAATTTGAATAGCCCCGGTCGCTCTGCCCTGCGGGTTCGATCCCCGCTAGTGTCGATTTTTTTCTCCCTTATTTATTAGTAAAACATATAATTTCAGTGTTAGTTATGTGTGTAGTGTGATACGCAAACATATTCTCTCCATATCTTGTATGTCAGTCTTAAATCTTTTGTTAATAATAAACATATACTCAACCGACAAACACGTCGTTTAATTCATATATTGCAAGTTGTATACGACCCGCCTATTAAGCAGAGGAAGTGGGTTTTAAGTCCCGAGTCATACTACGGACCTACGCCAATGTCTCTTTTCTAAAGTCATATGTGTGGTTAATTTATCATTGTTGTTAACGGTGAGGGAAAACATCGTGAGGAAACCACTGACCTCTATATAAGTACGCTGGACTAATGATACGTATTAAAATGACAGCTATTTATTGTGCCGATTTGAAGTAATGTAAATCTATTTATCTAAGTAAATCTGACGTAAATTGCAAAATGGCCAGTGCTTTTTATACGATAAAGCATAATCATACCCATGGTTATTATAAACATACATACATACGTACATATACTTGCGGCTATAATTCCCTAGAAGGGGTAGCCAGAGCCAAGGAATTATAAATTCCTCAGCCACTTTTGGAAGTTGAGTGGGGAAAAGGCGGTAAAATAAAGGTTTTTGGTGATGGGTCTCAAACCGCATCGCCCAAAAATCCAATAAAAAGCCCCAATACCCTTAGTCGCCTCTTACGACACCCGCGGGTAGAAAGGGGTAGCGACATTCTAAGCCGGCACTACACGGCAAAGCCAATATATAAACAATAATATTGAATAATGCTGTGAAATTCAGTTTCGATAAAACATACCGAATAAACCGTGGAGTGCCTATAGATAGATTGTTAAACAAAGATTACTTTGTAATTTGCAGGTTTCCAACTGAAAATAGAAGTCTGGTATTCGGTTTGCAAAGTTTTACAAAAGTGATGCTGATTACAATATTTTCTTGAAATTAAATCAAATAAAGCTAAGATGCCTTTTATTTTATCAAAAAACTGTAACAGTGTTTGCCCCTAAATGTTTTTTCAAAGACATTAGTTTTAGCAGTTTATTAATAAAATATCGAAAATCATAGGTTAGTTTAGTGTAATATCGTAATAATTTCATTCGTGAAATGTTTTGCAATGAGCAAAATTTTTATTCAACATTTCACTTTATTCGCATGTCGCTACGATATTTTGTCGATCAATCACGTCAATAAGATCAAAAGTTGAACAATCTTTAAAAAATCAAAGTCAATTTAAATGAAAAATATTCAAGTAAGCATGTCTTTTATTTTCGTGTTCGCTATCGAATAAAAATATTTAATAAATACAAATAAAAAACTTTGCATACCGAATTATGGCTGAAAACTATTATTAAGTCTAGTTCGCGTCCGAAAGAATATGATTTTATATGCTGAACACTTTTCTCTGACGAATGTTTTATTTGGTGCACTACTTTGGAAAAGTGAAAAACTTTCTTTTTATTTATACTTAATTTATAAATAATAAAATTATGTTTATTTTCTATAAATACCTCACCTAATCTATTGTTTGTATTGTCACGGGCAAGTGAAACGCGTAGCAGCTCATTACGTACTGAAGTTCAAGTTTTATTTTTATTAAAAAAACGTTCCTTATTTATTATTGGATCTAGCTAGCTAGTCATCCCCACATTCCCCAGCTTCGGCTTATCCAACGATTACTCGATTCTTGCTTAGTCATAGTCATAGTATTAGCGATCAATTCAATTAGTTTGGAAATAAGCCATGATTTATGCATTAAGAGTATTATTATACATTCCTTTAAGAAAAAGCTTTTATAGATATATTCTATCTAAGTATCTTACTGTCCCATCTTTCTATTAGTTCCTCTTTCCCACCCACTGCTGCCGTAAGCGCCAAAATGGCGAAAATCAAATTGCCTCAAAATGTCACGGCCTATTTGGTCTAGCGTAGTTATATATGGAGATCAGTGGAGGAAACCCACATGGCTAAGTTGTACTTAGTCATGTGACAGTTAATTCGTACAAAACGGCGATAGGCCTGTCCCCATCACGTGAGTACTCTGAACACCAGGTAACAGCAGTGTCATGTGATCTGCAGAAGTATTAGTGCTTTTGCCACCCCTTCGGGGATTACACGGATTACAGTCTGTTATCTTTACCTTCCGGTTTATCTTGTCCAGCTTCCTCATCGTTATCCGAATCTGATAACACGGCGCGTTTACGTTGTTTATCTCCTGTAACGATATAACATAAATTAATATTATAGTATTTTGGACTCGTTACATTTACGAATAGGACTTTTGAATTTTTTATCGAAATTACCTTAAAAAGCTTCCTATGAATATCAATACGGCACAGATAAAACGAAATTTAATGGCGTCTTGTGCGCTACACCCATTAATCGATACTACACATAAGTATAGGAAATAGAACAGCAAAATCACGATTTTTGCCTCGAGGATTTCATTGCCAAAAGCTTTCTATACCTTTCAAGACAATAACTATGCTTTAATACAGACAATAACCACTTTGAGTACGTCTTCTTTTCGTCTCAAAGAGCCATATAACAAAATGTTTGATTTTACCTTCAGGTTTCTCCTTCCCATCTTCCTCTTCGTTATCTGAATCTGACAACACGGCGCGTTTCCGTTTGTCTCCTGAAACGATATAGCCCTCGATTAATCCGACTAATTAATTAAAAGAAAACAGGCGTGCGAGAATCAAATTTGAAATCCGATCTGAACGCAAAAAACCACGGCAAAGAAATGGAAATAAATTATCGCCCAGGTTTTTGTCTCGTATCATACAAGACCTTAAATTTTGGGGAATTGGTTGAAGACACATGTAGTATTGCATGCTAATAAAATGAAGCGTTTGTGTCCTTAAGAGGAGAATAAAGGTGTTTATTTTTTAACTTTTACATACCTCCCCCAACATCGGATCCCGCAGAACTCTTAGACCCAGATCTAGAACGGCTCTTAGACTTAGACCGGCTTTTGGACTTGGATTTGCTGCGCGACTGGCGCGACCTTGACCTGCCGATGTTATAAATTTGTTATTTTAAATAATACATTCTCTTATTTCCAACAAACTAATAGTTAAAAACTGCACTTACCTAGATCTACTCTTAGATTTTTCTTTCGCCTGCTCATCATCAATCATCAAATTAGGAGAATTAGACCGACTGTCATGAACGTCTGCTCTAGCTTCTGGACTCTTGGACTTGGATGACCAGCTGCCAGACCTTGATCTTGATTTCCTAGCTTTTGGAGTAGCGCTTCTAGATTTAGACCTACTTTTGGCAGGAGTGGCTGAACCAGACTTTGGACTCTGCGATCTGGATTTTGGGCTTCCTGATCTTGATTTGGGACTTGGTGATCTTGGAGATTTTGGAGTTCCTGATCTAGATCTGGCACTTGCCGAGCCTGAGCGTGATCTACTCCGAGATTTGGATTTTGAAGATCTGTCTCCAGAGGCATGCGATTTTGAAGAGTTTGATTTGTGACTCTGTGCTGAGCCGGAGCGGTTGGAGGCAGCTGGTGAGTTTGACTTGCTTCGTGATGCATTAGAGTTGTTTGATGATTTTCTGGACCGAGCTGAGTGGTGAGACTTTGGGGAACCACTACCAGATTTTGCTGGACTATGGGAACCAGATCTAAAATTTATCAAAATATTTATTAATTTAAGAGATTCTTGTAAATTTTGGTATCTTTTATTATTATATTTTTTCTACAGAACTTAGTAAACTTTTGAGAGATATATTGTCTAATTTAAATTCTATTTAATACTCTTTACTGAATAATTAAGCTTTTTGCCCGCGACTATGTCCGTGTGGACTACATTTTTTGCATCCGATTTACATCCAAAATACCAAAACACTACCTCAACTTCTGTTTTTTTATATACTTATATTCCCGCGGGCGTTGCAATAGATATAAAGAACATTGAGGCTTTTTAAGTGATTATTGGGCGATGCAGTCGGAGACCCATTTGACTACCAAAAGTGGGTAAAGAATTACTATCTCTGAAGCTGTGGCTACCTTTTTTTGGGATTTAATTTTAGTATAAAGTCATGACATGAATGATTGATAGATGAATTTCGTATATATTGCTTTTTGTAGTGGTTATATCGGTCAATTGTCTCGAGGCTTAAAATTTCTAGAATCAGAAATGTCAAAATTCTCTATACTATATTTCAACCCCTTAGGAGGTGAGTTCCAAAAAACCTTTTTAATTGTCATAAGAATCATAAAACAAACCATTTTGTACCAAGTTTCTAAGTTCTAAATAAGAATATCTATAGTAAGGGGCCGTTCAAGTATTACATAAGCACTATGGAGGGTGGGGGGGGTCTTTGTATTGCTTATTTTGGATGACATGGGGGGTAGGGGAGTCTAGATGATGATTACGTCATCGGTAGTTATTTTACAACCAAGGTCAAACATGCAAAACATGTGGTCTTTATCATGCTTCTGTCAAGTTACTAAATTGTCACATCGAGAAAAATCGTAAAAAAGTAAACACGGTTGTTAGTTTCTCAATTGTCACATCGAGAAAAATCATAAAAAAGTAAACACGGTTGATAACGGTGAGGGAAAACATCATAAGGATACCCAAATAGCTAAGTTGTACTTAGTCAAGTGACAGTATATTCGACAGATACGACATGAACTTTTGAGTTTAGTTGAGTTGATAATGAACATAGACATTCCAAAATTGGATCAAAGTGAGCATACTTACAACACTGAGCAGCAATCCAATGTCATCGAAAACTTATAATCATGGATTTGAATTTATTATGTGTACCAAAGATTTAAAATATGTTAGTTATGTTCGTAAGATTATAATATTATAGATATAATAGATATGGTACTATTTACAAAATAATGCATTCTAAGCCTTAAACAGAATTTTAATTCCCAAAAAAAATATTTGCAAAGAGACAATATATTGAGATAAATGAGCAACAATAAGCATCAATAAGTTTTGTCAAACATACCGCCTTGGACTGCCGCTGGCGCTGGAGCCACTGTCCGACTCTGAGCCGGAGTCTGTATCTGTAAAGGACACATGACATATCAGCTGTTATAATAATTGATTACATTTGTATTTGCAAATTGTATTTCCAACTGGTATAGTCAAAGCTTTAGAAGTTGCAACAATTTATTTACTATGGCACAGTTTCCAAACATAAAATATCACAATTGACATGAGACACAATAAATAACTTTAAGACTATGCTCCATTTACAAATACCCACATTTATTTTCAACTTTCATTCAACTTAAACTTTGATCCACTAATCCGCTACTGAGTTACACTTACACCAAGGAATTTTGCAACAGTTATAAATACCCCACTGCAATTCTGTTCATTAAACTTTTCAACAAAAAAATAGATAAAAGGAGGATGAATTACCCTTTAAATAACATTCAATCCATATACTTATACATTTATACAAAACTGCTGTTTCAGAAACTTGAAATTTTATCTGGAGTTCCTTTTATGATGTAATTAGGCACTAAGAAGGGAATATTTGATACTTCAACCCTAAGGGTAAAAATATAAATATATAATAGAAATAGGGGTGTGAAATTTATATGTAGCTTTCTATATTGTAGACTTAGAAGTTTGAAAATCGGTATATATGTTTACAATCACACTTTTAAATGATTTGTGTTGGGGAAAGAAACCAAATTATGAAATTTTAATGTATGATAAATTGGCATGTTTTATTACCATTACAATGTAAAATAAATTGTGTAGGTAAGTGGAACAAAATTCTTCACTAAAGGGGTAAAATAGTTCTTAGATGTTTGGTACTCAATCATACCTGAACCTCAGAAACTTATGTTACGCAAACAAAATTGCGCAGGTCAACTGATCTAGCATAAAACAGTACTTAGGAACGTATGAAGTCACCAAGCCTCACAAAGACACACGACTAAAGTCCATAGATGACGAATACGTGAAGAATTTTGAGTACGTCGACATCCACCAAAAACGAACCGATATGATGAGTACAAACATTAAATTGACAGTTGTTTAATAGCTAAAAGTAAATGGTATAAGGCAGCATATTAGTGCCCCCTATTCTTTAACAATACAGAAGAGAAAAATTAAAAACAGAAAATTTTTATACCCGCTCCAGTCTTTCCTGCTAGAGGAGCCATGACCAAAGTCTCGTAAACTGAATCGAAAATCTGGATATGATTATACTTTTCTCAGTAAATAATCGCATTAATTACTCACTAACACTTTAAATCAAATAATGTATTATTTAAGTAATTAAACTTTTGTAAGTAACAGTAACAAATAATAGGTTATGTTTTCTGTTTGTTTTTTTTATTCCTTATTTATGCTGTGGCAAGTCAATAGTCGAATTATCGACATCTTCGCCAGTGTCATGTTGAGCCGTGAGTATCGAGCACTAAGTAAAAAACGTTGCTCGGTTTTTCTAAAGTTAAATAATTTTTAAAATAAACAACAACACATAAGCGCAACTAAGAAAAAGAACTACATACATACATAAAATCATCAATCCCAAGCAGGGGTAGGTAGTAGGGGTAGCCGTTCTAGCTTCGAAATAAAATAAGTGATTCCTCAGCCACTTTGGAAGAAGAGTGTTTTTTTTTTATTGAAATAAAGGTTGTTGGTGATGGTGATAGGTCTCCATCTCCACTTCAACAGCATGACCTGAACAACTTCTTTAAAAGGTAAATGTTAGTAGAGGACGACCTCGGACCGCGTGGTAATGTTACTAAAGAACGACCTCGGAGGACACATTTGGATCAAATAGAAAATGTGCTCAAAAACGTAGGTGTCCGAAGTGCGATGAATAAAAGAGCATGTATGATATGATTGATGGATGTGAATGAAGCTAGATAGGTTTGCCAGGATCGTACAAAGTGGCGATCGATAGTCTCTGCCTACCCCAATGGGAACTAACAGCGTGAGAATATCTATGTATGTACCCTTAGCCACCTTTTACGAACACCCATGGGTAGAAGTGTGGTAGTACTTTTCTAAGCCGACCAGCCGGCCATTAGGGCAGGCAAAGACTATCAATCCACTTAATAACACCCTGGCGAACCGTTGGAGCTTTGTCTAGAAATAAAGAAAAGTTATATATTAATCCTTTACAATCCTTTCCCGATAAGCTTCCCTTGAAAGCTTTTTGGCCAAACCAGCGACCATACAACCAACTAGACACCGCATCATAGGTAAAACCGTTCTGGCATAACATCAACTACTGAGCGCCTATGTAAGCTCGTCGCTTCAAAATCTCAATCAGTTACAACCACTTCACTGAGCTGTTGACACTCTAACGTAATTTTATTAAAATTGGAAAAATGAATTCTTGTTCTATTAAATGGTGCGGAAAAAGTAACAATACTTCAAGTAAGGATAAAGATGGGATAACGTTTCATCGGCAAGTAAAAACAAAGCATAATTAATATTTTTTAATTATGTTTTTGCAAGATGCATCAGAGCTCACAGTTCAACTTACGGTGGCTATTAAGAGAACTTACAAATGGGTGTGGTTAAGCACCCGTTGATGTCTTTTTTGAATTGCATGTATCCCTTTCTTTTTTTTTTTTTTTTTTGTTTACCGGTGGGGAAATCCTCATGGATCCCCCGTCGCTCGAGAGAGCGACGGGGGTATGTCGGACTTTTACCGACTAAAACCCCACCGGTTCGGTGCTGCTGGCCCTGCGGCCTGTGCGGCGTCACCATGACTTGTGTGCCGGGCGGCTGAAGGCCGCCCTGGCGAGGCAAAGGAGTGTACCTAAGCTAAGTCGGATAGGTATCCCTTTCTTTCATAATAGACTGTCTTATATACTTTTTGTGTTTCCTCTTTGTCTATGCATACTAGTGATGTAAATAATGACAAAGTACGTTTACGATGAATTGGCCTAGACCTCGCTTTTATAACATACCCTTTTTATATTATAAATCGATAAAGGACATCAAACTAAACAACTTTGCCCATGGAATGCCTATCTAAAATATTGTAATTTTCAAAATATAATAATAATTAAAAATTGTCGTACCTAGTTCAAACTGAGAATGTATACAATGAGATTCCTTGCTTCAGTGAAAATAAAAAATAAAAAAAAAACATTTGATATATGCTTTTCGCTCTGTAAACAAAAATATAACTTCTTTCTGTATTTTCCAGTTGTATTGATCGTCGTTGAAAAATAATATCATGAAAATAAACCGGTAAGCGAGCGATTGAACTGGAAAATACCGAAAGAGGTTATGTTTTTGTTTACACCATAGATCAAATGTTTTTTTTTTATTTTTTATTTTCACTGAAGCAAGGAATCTCATTGTATACATTCTCAGTTTGAACTAGGTACGACAATTTTTAATTATTATTATATTTTGAAAATTACAATATTTTAGATAGGCATTCCATGGGCAAAGTTGTTTAGTTTGATGTCCTTTATCGATTTATAATATAAAAAGGGTATGTTAAAAAAGCGAGGTCTAGGCCAATTATCGAGCCGCAGTTACGCGACTGACGTAGAATTTAGTAGGCCCAAATGAAAATGTGATTAGTTAGATAATAGACATTATTTGCGATTAATTAATTTAGGTTTCCACGAGATGCTGATATCAAAAAAGTACCTGGATTTCAGAAATGATAAACTGAGCGATGATTTAAGTCGTGGACTTGAAACAATTACTTTGTCTCATGTTGCAGAAAGGGCTATAGAATATATAGCAGGGTTTGTCTTTTATTCTTTAATAAAACGGATAAAATGCAAGACTTGTATAAGTTCTGTTGTAACTCTTCATTTAAACCGGAGTAGTCTGACGCGTACAGGGGTAAAGGAGGATTAATTTACCCATCAGCAACTGTTATAAAAATTTGTCGCCGAGCTGAAGTTACTATTAAAGCATATAATGATGTACTGCCAAAAAACTTTGATGGCAAAGCTACTATTTTAGTACTAAGACTTTAAGTAGTTTTATTGGTGAGGAACTGTTTAGTGAAATTAGTTATCATCAGTTTTATTCAGATGTAACCAATCATATAATAGACTTATCAATGAGCATCATGCATAAATATATTACCACAAGGCTAGCTTTTCTTACAAAATCAGCTCAATATAAACCAGTTGTGCGTAGAATGTACACAAAGTTAATACACTTCAAGAATGATCAGCACAAGTATATCCATCTAACATGCTCTGTATAGCGAACATTTTGAGGGCACAATTCGATATTAATACTATTTTTATCTTAGCAGAATAAATTGCAACACCAAAAGTGTTATAAAACAAAATAGTTATAAAGATATTCTAATTCAAAGTCTTTTCAAAAGTTTCGATTAAACGTATCATCACGTTAATAAAGTATCGATAAGTTGAAAATGTGTAATTAATTTCATCCCATCCCTAATCCCCACTAATCGCAACAAGTGACCTCGAAATAGCCAATAACAATTTAGGCCTCATTAATATGCCAGAACTGTTTGGTCGACAACTTAAGAAGATTAGGTGTCTAGTTGGTTCTATGGTCGCTGGGCCAAACGTACACTTAGCGCGGCTTTATGAAATTAAAACTTTTTGACAGTTACATGACATTTGCCGCCGCGGCTGATTCGACCGAAAAAAATATAAGAATCTTCTTTTGGTGGGAAGATCAGCTGTGAATGTTTAGTTGACGTTTCCGCCAATGTTTGGCTATTGACACCGAAGATTGACGTGGATGGACGGATGGATATGAAATTGATGGATTTTTTTATAGTATTTTATTCAGTATTCTCGCTTTTATTTAATTGTCTCCAATGTGGGATAAAATAATGTTATGTTTTGCGAGCTGTTGTAGTTGCGCAAGCAAAAACCGAAAATTACTGGAATACTTTAGCTTCTGTTGCAAAACAAAAAGTGTCAAAAAGAAACCGTTTACTGTACAGTAAAAATTCAATTTAATACTCCTGAACATAAAGCTTCTTAGTTTTGTTCCTAATTGTGCTTAGTTTAATTTTTTTAGTAAATATTTGAGTCGTTCGAAAGTTAACATAGATTTTCGGTTGGCTCAAAAGATCAAGAAACCAGGTCCGTAAACCAATACTTATATCAATATTTCTGTGAAAATAGCCTCGGCCGACATTTGCAGTAAGAATGAGAATGACTGTCTTTTGGACTTGGACTCTGGTTTTATTCAGTGTTGCCAACGAAGGCGATTTTTCGCCATTTAGGCTACTCAGATTGGAAAACGGCGACCAAAAAATCGTAAAGGCGACTGGTCGCCTTTTAGGCTACTCGAAAAAGAGTAAGTTTACTTTAATTTATTATCGAATTACAACACAAATAAGCACAAAAAAAATCTACATAAAAAGATATACGACGATCAAGATAAAAAGATGGTAAACCCCTTCACCCATATTAAACGTTTTATCTCTAAATACCTCTGAGATCATGTTGGCACTACTGTGAAAATATCACAGATGGAGTTGCGAATATTTAGTTTCGAATCAACCAATTATTCGAATCAGTATGTAAATTAGAACTATTCGAATCAGTATTTTTTATCCGCTTAACCTTTAAAGGCCTTATACACGATCGATTTCCAACCGCAGGGAAGTCTGTTGTTCATACCAATACTTGGTTGATTTCAACGGCCTTGGTCGGAATATCATCTGCTCAAGTTGATTCTAACCACCGACCGCGTAGAACAAATGCAAAGATTGGTTGTCCCGACCAAGGACACATGGTCGGTGGTCGGAAACCGATCGTGTGTAAGGCGTTTTAGGAGTTTTAACTAACAGGGGCAAGAACAGAAATTGGTTGCAGCAGATCAAGCAGAATAGTGTTTAAGATTCTGGCTAATAAGTATATGGACACGCCAATTTTAATTTTTTTTCTTTCTTTAACTTTAAAACACAGCACACTAACAATAAACACGTTTTGATACTACTAATAAATAAAGGAAAGAAAAACTTCGACACAGGCGGGAATCGAACCCGCGACCTCGGGTATACAATCCCGTACCTATGTCCACGGTAGCTCAATGCTAATTGAGCTACCATGTCAATGGCTGCCAGCGCGAAATTCTTCTATCCTTTGTTTCTTTTACACTTTAAAGTAGTGTTTGCAAAAAAATCAAAAATTAGTAAAATATAAAAAATAAAAATATCGGAAGTAGGGAACGCAAGTTCAAGTTTTTCTTTCCATTATTTCTTATTAATAATCCCCACATGAGGTTTTCATTATCAAAAACATTCAAATTACGTTTTGATACTTTTATTTTCTTTAAATAACTTCAGACTCTAGTTTAAACGACTTGTAGGTTTAGGTGTGAAGTACTGATTTTATTGTATGTACAGGAAGTTATAATATAATACATAAGTAAATAGTTAAAAAAGTGGTTTTATTTCAGTTTTGGGTTTGGGCTACTTTAGGCTACCTCATTTCAAATTGGGCTACTTAGGCTACTCAAGCTTTGAAAATTGGGCGACATAAGGTCTTGGCTTGTTGGCAACACTGGTTTTATTCTTTCTATGACATATCTATCTATCTATCTTATCTATGAGTTGAGTCCGAATGCAGTGTTGCCAACGAAGGCGATTTTTCGCCATTTAGGCTACTCAGACTATAAAACGGCGACAAAAAAATCGTAAAGGCGACTGGTCGCCTTTTAGGCTACTCGAAAAATATTGAATTTACTTCTATTTATAATCGAATTACAACACAAATAAGCACCCAAAAATAATCTACATAACAAGATACACGACAATCAAGATAAAAAGATGGCAAAACCCTTCACATATATTGAACGTTTCATCTCTAAATACCTCTGAGATCATGTTGGCATTACTGTGAAAATATCACAGGTGGAGTTGCGAAAATTTAAATTCGAATCAACCGATTATTCGAATCTGTATGTTGATTAGAAATATTCGAATCAGGAATTTTTATCCGCTTAACCTTTAGGAGTAATAACAAAACAAGGGAAGAACAGATTTCTTTTTTCGTTTTTATACCGGGGGGAAATCCTCCAAGGATATCCCGCCTCTCGAGAGAGCGGTGGGGGTATGTTAGACTTCTACTGACTAATACCCCCCGGTTTTGGTGCTGCTGGCCCTGCGGCCTAAGCGGCGTCACCGTGACATTTGTTGCTGGGCGGCTGAAATCAGTGTTGTGAGGTTCACAGGCTCAGCTTTTGCTGAGTCAGTGCCATTTCGCTGCAAAATGGCGCAAAATTTTGATAGTAATATTTTACATACATACATAGATATTCTCACGCCGTTAGTTCCCATTGGGGTAGGCAGAGACTATCGATCGCCACTTTGTACGATCCTGGCAAACCTCTCTGGCTTCGTTCACATCCATCAATCGTCTCTTTTTATTCTTCATACTTCGGACACCTGCCTTTTTGAGCACTTTTTCTATTTGATCCAAATGTGTCCTCCGAGGTCGTCCTCTACTAACATTACCTTACACATTGGCTCTATAGATCTATTTCACTAATTTACTGTCATCCATCCTCTCTTTATGCCGAAACCATCTCAGCATTCCTTTTTCTATCTTTCTTACAATATCATTTTTTACACCACACCTTTCACGAATCACGATCGATAACCTATATTATTTTATTAGTATTATTTTATTTTGTTCAATTTCGTAATGGTTTCTGTTTTTTTCTATTATTTTGTTTTCTTTGTCATTGTTCACGGTTTTGTTTACATTGATTTGAATTTTTACTTTTAAATGTTTTTGTTAGATTTTAAAATTATTTTTCGTTAGTTTTAAGTTTTATTATTTTTGTGTTGTATTTAATTTGTGCCATATTTACGGCGAATAAACATTATTCTTCTTATACATATACATACATATACTCACGACTATAAATCCCTAGAAGGGGTAGCCAGAAACTAAGGAATTAGAAATTCCTCAGCCACCTTTAGAAAGTTGTGTGGGGAAAAGATGGCAAAATAAATTATTTTTATTTATTCTTCTTCTAAATTACTCGCTGCAGTTAAGCAGAATAATGTTTTGGAGTCTGGCTAATGAGCCTATGGACACGCTAATTTTAAAATCTTTCTTTCCTTAACTTCAAAACACAGTACACTAACAATAAAAACGTTTTGATACTTTTATTTTCTTTAAATAACTTCAGACTCTAGTTTAAAAGACTTGTAGGTTTAAGTATTAAGTACTAATTTTATTGTGTAAACAGGAAGTTTTAATTTGAATAGATAAGTAAATAGTTAAAAAGGTATTTTTTAATTTAGTTTCGGGTTTGGGCTACTTTAGGCTATCTCATTTCAAATTGGGCTACTTAGGCTACTCAAGCTTTGAAAATTGGGCGACATAAGGTCTTGACTTGTTGGCAACACTGTCCGAATGACGAATAAGCGAGTGCGTAAATAATCTTGTCGTAAATATATAAGTAATAGAAGAATTCAATTAAAACCTAATTGTTAAGTTATAAATCGCTATTATGTCCGATTGTGCGTGGCTGAACAACAAGTGCTGTTAAATTTCGTTTAACCGCGAACTCCAGGAGCTCAGCTTACGTATCATGTAACATATGAGATTATCTGCAGGTCGATTTCACACGAATTATTTGTAAGTTTTCGTATTAACATTCATTTTACTAAAAAATCATCCACTCTACCCTTTGACCACATTAGCTCGTCTCACAGTGTGATAATGAGTCCATATGGGTGTCAAGGCTTTTGATCTGTTTATCAAGTGTTTATCCATCTAAAGCAATATAATGAGACGTGAGATCTCAATAAACATGTGTTTGTATACAAAGCGTTATATACTGATATGACGCTGCATTAATTATTTAATAGAATCAGTCATAGTATCTAATACATAGTTAAATGTTAAAAGAAGCTATTAAGAGTAAAATTATAAGTTTTATATCAATGAATTTAGTTTTAATGTCCTGCTATATTTGTTTATAGTCATGGCTCAATAATAGTGGTAAATCCGGGAATACAACCACAGTCCCACCAAGAAGATGAAAGTGAGTTGATACAATATTTACTCACACAGTCTACTATATCCATTGTAATAGTAATGTGCATGATGTCAATGTCATTGTGTGATAGTGGGAACAGTTGGTTGATAAGAGAAAGTATTTATTCATGAGCTGAAACTACTACTTATTAATAGTTAGATGTTTTGTGAATTATATTATTGTTTGACTTGCCAGTTACTGTTGCTGCTTGTAATTGCATTACATTACATAGTTAACTCACAATGTATTGTACTTATTTTTGATATTTTCAAATTATAATAAGTCTAATAGTAGAAATGCATTAGTTAATACATTTCATATTTTTACAGGTTAAAAGAAAGTTAAACATAATTCTTATTTTCATATCCTTATCAGTATCTGACAACAAAATACAAAGTTGCTTTGTGATTATCTAATGAAATCAAACACAACTTGTGTTAAGATTTTTTCACTTTGATACATTATAAAAATGATAAGATACATTAATGAGTTCTAGTATTAATTTTATTAATTAGCTGGTTACTTGTACAAAATGTTTTCTCTTATCAGTTTCCTGTCAGCAATCACCTTAAATGTATAAGGATAGTGTTGGTATATTGGTTTTTCTGTTTGTGTATTTAAATTTGTTTTGTCTTCTCGTACCCGTAGAGTTGTCATTGTGAGGAATGGTAGTAAGAAAAGTATTTTATATGTTTGAAAAGTATCCTTCTAATATAGAGTTTCTGGCTGGGAAGGGCAACAAAGCAAGGGGTGTTGCAGGCAAGCAAAGCAGGCCATATATCTGTTAGTTACTTTGATAACCTAATGTAGGTATGAGTTTGTTCTCAATGACTATACACATGTATTGGGGTTATAAGAAAGTTCTAAGAAAACATCACACAATTGCCTGTGCCACTGCTCAAAATGAGTTCAGTATTTCTTTGTGCACATAGCTCAAAGCTTTATATAAGCTAAGTTTAAGAAGCACAATTTGAGCCAGTTTTAAGTTAGATCTTCTTAATTTATCTCTCTTTAAGCATGATGGTAGTGTTGTACTTGCTATGGTGAATTGCACATGTCAGGGTACACCAACTGCCTTAATTGTTCTGGAATTAAACTAAAACTGAATGTTTTTCATTATACATAAAAATTGGGACTAACTAACAAATATTTTAAATCACTTACAATCCCGATTATTATGTATAATGTCTACAAACCACGCGAGTTAAGAAAGTGTGTCTGAATGTTTTACTTTTTTTTAACTTCAGAATTATGTTGTAATTTCTTAATCAGTATTATTTTACAAAAATCTTCCATCTCTGTGAAAATTACAAATGCATGCCACTCAATGCATTTAATATAC
>OY755191.1:14292033-14527656 GCA_963576735.1 Bedellia somnulentella | reverse complement strand
AGCCGGGACCGACGGCTTAACGCGCCGTCCGAAACACGAAATCATCTTAATTTTCGAATAATCAGGTGATTCAAGCCTGCAATATCCTTCCAAACTGAGTTAAATCTTACAAATAAATTTGTTAAGTTACCACCCCCTGGGGATCAAACCTGAGGCCTCCGTACTTGAAACCAAGCGCTTAATCGCGAGACCACGAAGGCAGTGGAGGAGAGTATTTTTTGTCTATTATATTTATGTGTGGAGGAAATGGTGGTATGCCTAGGGACTGCGGTCCAATTGTATTAAGTTGGAACATCATATATTAAATATTTTAGAAACTTCGATACCGATAGGAATTGCATGGCGAGTCTTGGTGACGAGTGTGACGTATATTGCTTGTTACGTGTTGCTGTGGAATGTGATTCTTGTACTGTCAGCATTTCTATGTAGTGTACTCATAGCGCGTTGCTACAGAATAAGCGAGACAGAGAGAGTTCTTTGTACAACTAAGATTTTTTTTAATAAAGAAAAGGATCTGAGGCTATTTTATTAATCCATTTTTTTTTAATGAAAGGGACTGGTAGAGGTAATGAGGGTTGCGGAATGAGCTACAACAGTGATGGGTGTATTATGTGATTATGTTAGTAGAGTGGATGAAAATATGCTTCTTGTAGAACGATAAGTCAATTTTCTATTCTAACTTAGTTAGTCCCATAATTTAAATTTTTACCAGAATCTTTTGCAACCGTGATAGCCCAGTGGGTAGAACACTCGGTTGTCGTGCAAACAACTAGTGTTCAAATCCTGGGTCGGGCCTACACCAATTTGTCTTTTCTAAAGACATATGTGTGGTTAATTTATCATGGTTGTTAACGGTGAGGGAAAACATCGTGAGGAAACCCACATGGCTGAGTTGTACTTAGTCATGTGACAGTGTATTCGTACAAAACGGCGATAGGCCTGCCCCCTATCACGTGAGTACACTGTCCATGCAAAACGTGGGTACTCTGAACACCAGGTGACAAAGTCACGTGATGTTCAGAAGTATTAGTACCT
Source organism: Bedellia somnulentella (assembly GCA_963576735.1). Classification (NCBI taxonomy): domain Eukaryota; kingdom Metazoa; phylum Arthropoda; class Insecta; order Lepidoptera; family Bedelliidae; genus Bedellia; species Bedellia somnulentella. The sequence continues at coordinate 14,526,621 of OY755191.1, read as the reverse complement.
CTGCCTACCCCTTCGGGGATATTCGGCTTGAACGTGTATGTATGTATGTAATCTTTTGACTGTGATGTTCATATTTACATTACACCTTTATTGATTTCTCTAAACAGTTTTAAATTGTACTTGATTATATATAACAATATCATACCATATTTATAACTCAATTTTGCTGTGTAGTGTCGGCTTAGAATAACACTACCCCATTTCTTCCGGTGAGTGTACGTAAGAGGCGACTAACGGTATTGGAGACCCATCACCAACAACCTTTATTTAAATACTAATATTAATAAATTTCTTCGCTTAATTCCGCTAAATAATACCTGCAGTCTTCATGCAACATGCACTGTGCACCGCCCGCCCTCCCACTTACAAGAAATCGAAAAGCAGACAATGCACCACACACACACCCGCAAGCGAAAACCACAGGCAACCACAAACATGCGACGCGTTTCGACTCAACACGAGTCATTGACGAGCAGTTAGTAGACAGTTTCGGCAGCTGACCACCGAGCTGACCACCGAGTAACTCGTAAGTGGAAGGGCGGGCGGTGCACAGTGCATGTTGCATGAAGACTGCAGGTATTATTTAGCGGAATTAAGCGAAGAAATTTATTAATATTAGTATTGCTATGGATTTCCGCAAAGTAACGCCTGATTCAATCCAAAACCTTTATTTAGCCATCTTTTCCCCACTCAACTTTCCAAAAGTGACTGAGGAACTCCTAGTTCCTTAGCTCTGGCTACCCCTTCTAGGGATTTATAGCCGTGAGTATAGTATGTATGTATGTATATATAACAATATCATACCATATTTATAACTCAATTAAAACATGGGGATGTCAAACAATGATTCTCTTGTATTGCAGGCATAAGTGGCCTCTACTCATGTCTCCGGCGACCAACGGACCCGGGGACCGATAGCTCGGATCCTCAGATGGAACTATTCATTACCATGCTGGACTTCTTTGACGCTATTGTTAAGGTGAGAATTTACCTTACTACCTATACTCACAACTGAAAATATCAAAATCTTTAGAATTAAGTCGGACACTTTTGAAAGTTGAAGCTGCTAGGCACATCCTCAAACACTTAAAATTCGTCACACATATACTCACAGCCAAAAAGCGGTAGCCAGAGCTTCAAAATTAGAAATCTGAAGCAACTTTTGCAAGTTGAGTGGGGAAGGGATTGTAAAAAACCACCTAATAATCACTAAAAAAGCTCTAAACCGAAAAAGTGTTCTCTAACTAAACCCGCCGGAAGAAATGGGTGAGTGCTATTCTACTAAACTAAACATCTTAATGTACATACATATACTCACTGCTATAAATCCCTAGAAGGGGTAGCCAGAGCTAAGGAATTAGAAAAGTGGGGAAAGGATGGTAAAGTAAAGGTTGTTGGTGATGGGTCTCCAGCCGCATCGCCCAAAAAATCCCTTAAAAGCCCCAATACCGTTAGTCGCCTCTTACGTACACCCATCGGTAGAAACGGGGTAGTGCTATTCTAAGCCGACACTACACGGCAATCTTAATGTGTTGTTCAATATGTTCAATAATACTTTTTGGCTGAACTAGTATGGTATTTGTTACAGGTGGCTCATCCGAAGTTCCGACGTCAGTTATTGGATATGTTCACTCAAGGGTTTCTAGTCCCTGTATTGGGGCCTGCTTTGCTACAGGTAATTCATATTTGTTCTAAATGCAAAATACTGCTCAATATACATTATGCGTTGTGTATAAAATTATTTGATCAAGGTATTAAGAACTGGGAGCATTTCTGTGTTTTTTATTCATTTAACGTATGTTCAAAATATTGTAAGCTTGGTTTATGGAACATTCATTTGAATAAAACAAGAAAAATATGTATATAAACTGGTTAACTGAATACTTCTGCTTCAGTTTTCTTAACATTCTATTAGTTTGTATACTTGTTAATGTTAAAGACATTGTTACTCTGTATAAAAATCTTAACAAATTTGTAGATCTGTCTAAAAATAATAGTAGTCACGTGTACACAAACTAGAGTACTAAAGATTAGTGAACTCATATTTTTCACAGTGTAAAAATATAGATGTGGCTCGAAGGACCATTTTCCAAACCCCTTTTTCTCTATCAAAACTGTTGATATATTTAGGGTTGATAATAAGATAAATTAGACAACCATTACACGCAACAGTATTTAATGCAACTTCACTTCACAGTACAGTGTAGCCATAAGACAATAATACAATGTTGCCAGTTGGCAAATATAAATGGATGCGTTCTTATTAACTAACACTCCCTCTAGAACGCAATCCCATTTTAGAAATACAGTACAGATGTTTTTCAAAAGTAACACCCTTAGTTAAATTGTCAGCTATCATTTTACAACCATTCATAAACAAAAAAATAACTTTAGAATTAACAATATTTTCTCTGAGAAAATGCAACCTTATGTCTATATGTTTAGTCTTAGGTTTATAACAGTCAGTTGACGCTAGTCTTAATGCACTTTGGTTATCACTATAGATAGTTAGCGCACTGTCCACACCTTGACCAAGTTCAGCTTGTAGTTGTCTAAGCCACAGGGCCTCCTGGGTCGCCGAAGCCATCGCCATATATTCGGCCTCTGCTGTAGAAAGTGCCACCGTCTGTTGTTTACAGGAATTCCAAGATATGCAAGCATTTTGAAATATAAAAACATACCCGGTGCATGATCTTCTATCCTGTGGGTCGCCGGCCCAGTCTGCATCACAGTACCCAGTTATTTCTTTGGAGTCTTCTCTCATATAACATAACTTAAAGTTTTTAGTTCCTTGTAGGTACCTCAATACCCTCTTTACTCCAAGCCAATGTTGTATCCCTGGATCATTACAGTACTGACTCAATTTATTCACTGCATAAGTGATATCCGGTCTTGTTACTTGTGCCAGATATATCAGACAACCCACTGCTTCCCTGTATGGAAAATTGCTATCTTCATCCTTAGGTTTCTTATCAAATTTTGAATTTACCTCTATTGGAGTGCGAACCGACTTGCATTCCGACATTCCAAAGCGTTCTAACACTAGATTTATGTATTTTTCTTGGTCTAATATAATTTCACCAGCCTCACGATTTCTATTAATATTTATGCCAATACATTGCTGTAACTCACCCAGATCTTTCATGCAGAATTCCTCTTTTAACTTTTCCTTAATATCTGTTGCCTTTTTTATAGAATTTGTAAAAATCATAAAGTCATCGACCCAAACTGACCATTCTGTTCGTAACACTCTGGTTGTGACATGTAGATTTCGGTGTCTATGTCGCCCTGTAGAAATGCGCTTATAGCATCCATCTGAATCATTTCTAGGTCGTATTTAGCAGCTAGAGCAAGTAAGAATCGGACTGAGGTATATCTTACCACTGGAGCATAGACTTCATCATAGTCATTTCCTTTTCTCTGTGCACACCCTTTGATGACTAATCTTGCTTTAAAACGAACAATCTCCCCCTTTTCATTTGTTTTACTTTTAAACACCCATTTAGATGGTAAAGTTCTCTTATCTGACGGTAAATCTACTAGTGACCAAGTATTATTCTTAATTAAGGAGTCATATTCCTCCTGCATGGCTTTCTTCCACTGGTCAGCATGTGTAGATGAAAGAGCTTCATGAACAGTTACAGGATCACTCAAATTAAGTATGGAACAAAAGTAACTCACATCATGATCGTCCTCTTCTATACGCTGGGGAGCTCTGCGTGGACGTAAGTTTATATTACATAATGGGATTGAGTCGTCCAAGGTCTTATCTGGCTCGTAAGATGGATCATCATCTCCTCCTGACTGATACTCATCACTTGAAGACTGATTTGTGCTTGTTTGCGATTCTCTTTTGCAGGTTTCTTCAGGTAACTGTATTTCAGGGTCACTGTAAGGTGAGCAAGGTAAGTACACATTATGCTCAAATCTTTGAACATTTTCTAAAAACACTACATCTCTACTTTTAATGATTTTATTTGTGACAGGGTCAAGCAGGCGATATCCCTTGCTTGATTCACAATAACCAACAAATAAAAGTTTTCTAGACTTAGAATCCCATTTCTGACGTTTTTCTTTGGGTACTTGAGCCATCACTTGAGAGCCAAAAATTTTTATATTTGATAAATTTGGTTTCTTGCCTGACCACATCTCTAATGGGGTTTTGCCATCAAGTGATCTAGTGGGTGATCTATTGACAATATAGGCTGCTGTAGCTAGTGCCTCTGCCCAAAATTCTTTAGTAAAATGAGCATCAAACAACATACACCTAGCTCTTTCTACCAATGTCCTATTCATCCTCTCAGCTAGGCCATTCTGTTCTGGTGAATATGGGGTACTGGTTTGATGTTGAATGCCATGCTTACTCAGAAAACCATGAAACGCTCTGTTACAATATTCCTTCCCATTATCTGATCTAATATTTTTAATTCTAGAACCAAGTTCATTCTCTACTTTACTTTTATAGTCTTTAAACACATCTAGCACACTCAGTTTGTCTTTCAAAAAATATACATGAACTCTTCTTGTATAGTCATCTATGAAAGTAATGAAATACTTCATACCTCCCAGTGATGTCTGTTCCATTGGTCCACATAAGTCTGTGTGGATAAGCTGCAGTGGGTGTGAAGCTCTGATGCCAATGTTATTGAATGGCAGTCTACTTTGTTTACCTTCGAGACAAGTGGTGCATGTGAAAGGTCCTTTGCTTTTGTCTGGTAACAGAGTGACTCCCTCTGCACATTCTGGCAACTTGCTAACATCTGAAAAATTCAGGTGTCCCATTCTTCTATGCCATAGGACAACATCATTTAAGTTATTTGACCATGTTAGGTTAGATAAGACTTCTCTGTGAGTGTTTAACTGATACAAATTATTTACTAGTGTGGCTGAGCAGAGGAATTTATTATTTTTATCATAAATATCACAATATTCATCTCTGAAATTAACCTTACAGCCATTTTTCACCATAGCACTTACTGATAAGAGATTGGCAGCAAGTTTGGGTATATACAAAACTTCTCTCACCTGTATTTTTCTTTGTTCATCACCATTTAGCAACAAATTAACCTTTCCCATATTTTGCACAGGTAGTGGTGTCTTACTGGCAACTGTTATGGTGGGTATCGGTGGGCTTGTAACATCATACATCCAGTCACATCTATTTGTCATGTGCATGGAAGCACCTGAGTCCACATACCAAAGGTCCGGATTCATTGTCTGTGAACATGCTGATAATGCTGCAATGAAACTCTTATTTCCTTCTGCTTTCTCTACTGGTTTCTTCTTCGGAGCACGACAGTTCTTAGCAAAATGTCCGTGCTTGTTGCAATTGTAACATCGGGGCCCTTTTGGATTGTAGCCCTTTCTTATACTGTGGTTCTCAGAAACGGTTGTCTTCCTTGTGAAGAATGCTGTATTGTCTGAGCATTGAACTTCCTGCAGGAGCTTTGTTTTAATGGAGTCTGCGCTGATCTTAATCCCTGAGCTCTCTAATCCCATAATCATCGGCTTATAAATTTCTGGTAAGCCGGCTAACATCAGCGTTCCAAGCCATTCATCGTTAATGTCAAATTTAATGTTCCTTAGCTTATGAGCGGTCGACATTATCTTGGTCACATAGTCATCCACATTACGAGAACTGTCTAACGTAGTAGTGATGAGATCTCTCAACAACGCAACTTTTCTGTACAAACCGCTGTCATCAAAAGCTTGTTGTAGGCAGTCCCAGACTTCTTTACATGTATTTGCGTTCTGTACATGTACGTAATTAGTCGGATCCAGCAGCAAAATAAGTTTAGACTTCGCCTTTGTTTCCTTTATGACGTCGTTGTTGGTTCCTTCAACACAACTCCACAAGTCATCAAGCTTGAAATACGCTTCCACAGCAAATTTCCAAGTTGCATAATTTTCTCTTCCGACTAGTCTGTCGATGTGGAATGAACCTTGGCCCATACTGGTCATTTTTAACGTATTTTCGACAAAGGAGTAGACTGAGCACGCCGCCACGAGGTTATGTTGCAACTCAAAAATATGCAACTTTGCGTCCGTTTTCTTGTTTTGCAATTCTCACTGTGTTTTTACTTCTTATTATTCCCAGCAACCATGCTCTGCTACCATGTTGATATATTTAGGGTTGATAATAAGATAAATTAGACAACCATTACACGCAACAGTATTTAATGCAACTTCACTTCACAGTACAGTGTAGCCATAAGACAATAATACAATGTTGCCAGTTGGCAAATATAAATGGATGCGTTCTTATTAACTAACAAAAACCAATCTCAAACCATCAAATAACGTTCCAGCCTGACCCGATATCTGCGGTGGCAGCCACTCGCCACACGTGGCGGGTGCTGTGTGTCCTCGGGGGCGCGGCCCGGGCTACCGTCATACGCTGGCTGAGATACCAGTACGATAATACCACGGTGTTGGATGAACTCGTGGGGAGGATCAGGGATGATTGTCAGGTATGTAGTTTTTTGATATTATTTAAATTTATATAATATTTCCCTATCACTAGCTCTATAGAGATAGGGGAATATATATACGCCTATATCCCAGCCAGGGGTAACCAGAGTTGTGGCATTTGAGACACTTCAGCCTCTTTTGGAAGTTGAGTGGGGAAGATTTTTAAAACATGGTTGTTGGTGGTGAGTCGTCAGCTACAACGCTCAGCAATCAAATGATAATTGATGTAAAATTAATGAAAGAAAGTAAACAAAGTGGAATACATCAAACCCACGACCAATTCATAATAATTTTTTAATTATTGTAAAAAAAAACAAGAATTTTAGCTAATTAAAGAACTAAAACCATTCACACACCTCCAGGTATCCCACATAACACTATGCCTCATCAAAGAGCTGATTGATCTGAACTGCGAAGAGCTTCTGACAGAGTTAATACTGAAATACCTCCCGAGTGAAACGAGGGACCCAGCAACGTATCTGGCGGCAGCCGAACAGTTCCTGGCTTTGGTGCCCATTTGTTACCCGGAAATGGGAGGGACTGTAATGGTAAGATACTTTATATTTATGTGTATATTTAGTATGTGCTTAAAAAGGCAGGCGTCTGAAGTATGAAGAATAAAATTCCATGTATGAAAATATTGATGAATGAAGACGATGCTCGAGTGGTTTGCCAGGATTGTACAAAGTGGTGATCGATAGTCTCTGCCTCCCACAAAGAGAACTTAAATTCATCTGCTACGTTAGCTCAAGAGCTGTTGCAACAAAACGTTGCAATTAGTAAATCTGTTTTTAATTTAAAAGTTGTCAGTCCCAAAGATATCATTAAAGTGTTTAAATCACTGAAGTTGAAATATTCTGAGGATATCTGGGGTATGTCAGTAAAAGTATGCCATAATTTTATTGTAATAATAGCTCCTTATTTAGTAAAAATATTTAATGAATGTATAAGTAATGGTATCTTCCCAGATCTCATGAAACATAGTAAAATTGTACCTTGACTAAAATCTGGAGGGGATAAAAATAATCCTGAAGGTTATAGGCTTATATCTATACTACCAGTTATGAGTAAAATATTTGAAAAACTTATGCTTAATCAACTGCTCTTGCATTTTAGTTCCAACAATTTGTTTCGCCCTAAACAATTTAGTTTCACGAAAGGCCGCTCTACCACTGACGCAGGCGTTGCCCTAATTAAACATATTTTTGGTTCGTGGGAACTTAAAAATTATGCAATCGGTTTGTTTTGCGATCTTACAAAAGCGATTGATTGTGCAGATCATAATATTTTATTCATAAAATTGAAACATTATGGCATCGAAGGTGACGCACTTAAATTAATAAAGTCCTACTTCTCAGATCGAATACAAAAAGTGCAAATCGATGAAATAAAATCATCTGGAACTCATGTGAAAATGGGTGTTCCACAGGGATCTATATTAGGCCCATTTTTGTTTCTAGTATATATTAATGATTTAAAGTAAAGTAAAGTAAAAGACATTTATTTGGCAAATTAACACACATACACACAAACGTAAACAGAATGACACATAATAGAAAACACATTGAAAACACAAAGATAAAAAAATATATATAGTAAAAACATTAATTAACATTGCCAAAAGGGTGTCGTCTCAGCATGTGTGCCTGGAACGGGACACAGACCGTTCCGAGACACGCTGGTTTTCAGCCGACACCGCCTAATTTAAACAAAACAAAAATATAATATAACAAGATAAAACAAACCTACACATTTTTATTTTATAACTAACAACGTTTCAAATACTAACAAAATTTCAATAACTAACAATAAAATAAAAAAACACTCATTATATTGTAAGTACATACCAATTAATAAATAAAGTAAAAATTATAAAAATAGATATATAGGTAATATGATATAATACATATAACATTCTATAGGAGTAATTTATAATTCAATAAATGATCAGTCAAATTTTAGCCGATTTGCCGTTCATGGTCGAGAAAAGGTCTGAAATAGTATTATTTGCTTATGATATATCTTTAATTTTTGACGTTAAAAGGAATTTGGAAAATATTGATTATGTAAATAATGCAGTTTCCCAAATTCAAACATGGTTTGCTTATAATAATCTTGTACTAAATGCCAAAAAAACCAAATGTATTCAATTTGCATTACCAAATGTTAAAAGTGTTGGTAATGAAATTATTTTAAATAATGAAAAATTTGCATTTACGGATAGCGCAGTTTTCTTAGGGATACGTCTGGACTCAAAGCTCCAATGGGGACCCCACATTAGGGCGCTAGCTGGCCTTTGCCGTTAGAAAAATAAGACATTTAACTGATGTACAGACCGCTTGTTTAGCTTACTATAGTTATTTTCATAGCATCATGTCTTATGGCATTTTACTCTGGGGCAGAGCTGCTGATGTTGGGTCCATATTTAATCTACAGAAGAGAGCAATAAGAGCTATTTATAATTTAGGTTCACGAGATCCCCTTAGAGAATTGTTTAAAACCATAAATATAATAACACTGCCATGTCAGTATACCTAGTCGGTTCTTAAATACTGTCACTAGCCATTTATTTTAAAAATAGAACACCTAGACAAAAATATGAAATGGTGTTCGATTTTCAATATTTTTTTTAATACTAATCTGCTAAATCACTATTACATTCACTTTTTTTTTACGATGGAGTAGACTCGCAAAGAGAACTGAGTAACAGTAATTGCATTCCATCGTTGCGGCCGTCCACCAAAGACGATATTCAAATTGCTTCAAAAATTAAAAATCACGATGAGGTTCGTATACCGTACCATCAAGAGGTACAATGAAACCTCTAGTGTCGATGACGAGAAAAGAACTGGTAGACTTCGTTCCGTTAGGACTCCAGGGGTGTTCAAAGCAAATAAGGCGCGTGCGGCAAGAAATCCCGACCGCATGTAGAAATTGATGTCTTTGAAGATGGGTTTAACCAGAAGTACCGTAAAAAAAGTACTCGATGAAGATCTGGGACTAAGAGCTTACTGAAAAAATAGTGGACATATTCTGAAATCGCGTCTGATAGCTATGAGAGCCAAAAAATGCAAAGTATTGCTTAAGCGGTACGCAAGAAAAAGGCACCGCGATATCCTGTTTACAGACGAGATTTGTTTTAATATTTGGGTGAGATACGACAAAAAAAATGTCAGGGTGTAAGCTACCAGCTCTTGGGCCGCTTGAAATACCATTCCAGCCCCCGTAGCATGAGCCGTGTGAGAGCGAGTATGTCATGTGAGATACTGACAGATTTTGTATGAGCAATCTGTCAGTTTCTCACTTCTCATGTGTCAAACGCGCTCTCACAAGCCTCATGCTACCAGTGCTAGATTGCAGCGCGGTCATCATCCATCATCAATCATGATTTAGTTGCGAGTGTCCTACTATGGCCCTACTGAAGTACATTTTTGTGAAAAAGGTGTCAAAACTAGTTAAAAAGTGTACGGAGACACAGTTTTAGATTGCATAGTAAAAGATCTGCCCCAGACACTCTTTGGAGGACGGCCATTTGTGTTTCAACAGGACTCTGCACCTGCTCATAAGGCCAAAACAACTCAGAAGTGGGTTGAGCGCCAGAACGTCGAGCTATTAAGGCATCAAGATTGGCCCTCATCTAGCCCTGACCTCAATCTACTGTATTACAAAATTTAGGAGGAATTGGAGAAGAAGGTCTTTTCTAAACCTCTCAAATTTGAGCAGCCTAAAGTCATCATTGACTAAAGCAGTGACCGATATCCGACACGAATATGGGCCGTGCAAAAATATTGCTTGTAAATATTACCTAAATAGTTTGCAATGTACAATGCCGGAAAAATTGATATCGTACCTTTTTACCAATTTCATTGCTTATATTTAACAATTATTTTGTATTCATAGTATAATGAACCTGGCGATAGTGTGATTAAATAAATATTATATTTAGTGTGGCAGTTAGAAACTAGACTTTATATAGTTAATTTTGACAATAATGATCGTTGCTTTTAGATCAAGGAAAAGTCTTGCACTGGAGTCTTTATAGGCCAAAAATGCCTTATATTATCAAGTGTTCAGATTCCTGATATTTTCCAGACATACTACTTTAACATAAAATATAGCAAAAAAATATCAATTCTGTTTTCCAATCTAGGATGCCCGCTCCCACTACGCCCAATACCGCGCCTACATATCCGAGGCACGTCGTTCATTGCGACGATCCAAGGTCACATTTACCACCCCTTTCACCCCTTACACGGATTTCACCCCTTCACACGACCCCTTGCGACTAGCGGCATTGGTAGAGCAGTTTGACGAGAGAGACAAGGATAGCATCACTTCGTTGGGGGATAGCAGCGGGTATGATAGTTTTAGGTGAGTAAAACATTAATATCATCACGGCTATAAATCGCAAAAAGGGCAAGGTAGAGCCTCGGAATAAGATAAACTTATGACTTAGGGGAAAATAATACATACATACATACAGATACTCACGGCTATAAATCCCAGGAAGGGGTAGCCAGAGCTAAAGAATTAGAAATTCCTCAGCCACTTTTGGAAATTTGAGTGGGGAAAAGATAGTAAAAATAAAGGTTGTTGGTGATGGGTCTCCAACCGCCCAAAAATCTCTTAATAGCCCCATACCGTTAGTCGCCTCTTACGTACACTCACCAGAAGAAATGGGGTAGTGCTATTCTAAACCGACACTACACGGCAATAAAAAATTACGGGACGGGATAAAAAAATTAAATTAAGTTTTGTTAACCCTTTTTAAGGCAGTGGCAACTATATTGCCACCATAATTTCAACCTTACCTACCTTCAAATAGATGTGAAAACAATGAATTTTTGATGATGCCTCTGCCTTGTAAAGGGTTAATGTTGGGTCTCCGCTTCAGACACATCCACTAACAAACACTTAAAAGGCTTCGTAACTTCGTACGACTAATTTAAGCCATATAAGCCAGCTAAATGAAAAATAAAAATAATATTGTTCAAATTCAAGATGTTTTTTGACACATCTATTTACTAATAGATCTTCCCCACAAAAGCAAACTTTCAAAAAATGGCATTAAACAATAACTATGACCCTCCTATTTTACGAAATTAATTAATTATGCCGTGTAGTGCCGGCTTAGAATGTTGCTACCCTTTTTACCCACGGGTGTCGTAACAGGCGACTAAGGGTATTGGGGCTTTTTATTGGATTTTTGGGCGATGCGGTTGGATACCCATCACCAAAAACCTTTGTTTTACCATCTTTTCTCCACTCAACTTCCAAAAGTTGCTGAGGAATTTATAATTCCTTAGCTCTGGCTTGGCTACCCCTATTAGGGAAATATAGCCGTGAGTATATGTATGTATGTAATTATAAAACATGTCATACATCAGAAAACGAGCCAAAGTCGCAGAAGAAGAGTTGTTCATCAGAGACTTATAACTCAATTTATAAATGGATCTTCCCCATTAACAGTTTAGCTGTGTCGGGTTAGAATAGCAGTACCAAGTTTCTTCCGGTGGGTGTACGTAAGAGGCGACTAACGGTATTGGAGCATTGAGGCAATTTTGGGCGATGTGGTTGGAGACTCATCACCAACAACCTTTGTTTCACCATCTTTTCCCCGCGCACATTAAAATTTTCTAATTCCGTAGCTCTTGCTACCCTTTCAAAGGATATATAGTCGTGAGTATATGTATGTGTGTATTTTAAACACTGGCATTTTATTAAAATTCACTCCCGTCTATTTTACGAAATTGTTTATAAAGAATATCTTATAACAACAGATACCGAGCCGAAGACGGTGAAGAAGAATTCTCAGAAGAGTTGTTCATCAGAGACGTGGGACTCGCGGATTGCAGGGGAGGGGTGGGCAGGCTTACTACAAAACGGGACAGGTAGGTACATACACAGAATAGAATAGAAAAATAAACTCAGACTCTTGCCGTGTAGTGTCGGCTTAGAATAACACTACCCCATTTCTACCCGTGGGTGATCGTAAGAGGCGACTAAGGGTATAGGGGCTTCTTAAGTGATCTTGGGCGATGTGGTTGGAGCCCCGTCACCAAAAACATATATGAGCACCTTTTCCCCAATCAACTTCCAAAAGTGGCTGAGGAATTTCTAATTCCAAAGCTCTGGCTACCCCGTTAAGGGATTTATAGCCGTGAGTATATGTATGTATGTACTTTTAGATTAAATTAAGAAAGGCAGAAACTATTGATTGTCGCTTTATATGAGCTTTGTTACGTTCAAACATCTTTTTTATAGTTTTCGTTTTGGACGCCAGCCATTTTGAGCACATTTGCACATGTACACATTTATGCTCTTCGTGGTCGTCTTCTACTCATATTAGTAACCACGTACATCCTAGTACAAACATACATTTATCATGCGAAATTATTATTTGCTGTTTGAAGACCCACTTTTTGTCTGGACAATGCGGCAAATACAGTCCTATCGCACTAAACTAAAAACCATTACCGGTTTATTTAAAAACATATAGCTTCTTCTGGAAGTTAAGGGGGGGGGAGTATATAAATGAAAAGGTCGGTGATGGACCTTCACTTAAAAACCTGAAACCCTGAGATTAATCTTACGACACCCACGATAAAAAGGGTAAGTACTATTCTAAGACACTACACCGTTAATAATATGTAATACCACCATCCAGTTCTCCACCACTAAACCAATGTCCGCTGTGGTCGTCGTTGCTGCACGCGCTGTCGTCGTTGCTCCGTTGCGATAACGGCCGCGCCGTTACGTTGCTCGCCGTTACGAGGTCGTTGCTGGTCGCCGTGCCAGCCTTGTTGGTCAGTCGGGAGCTTTATCAGGTGAGTGTTGGAAATATACTCGATTCAAAGTATAAATAAAAAAAATCGCTGATGATAAACTTAGGCCAGAAAATTAAAGTATACCTAATTTTTGAGTCAGTGGCAAACAAGCAAAGAAAGGATATGATTTTCTGTTTTAACCGACTTCAAAAAAAGGAGTGTTCTCAATTCGACCGTTTTTTTATGTTTGTTCGCCGTTTACTTCGCCATTTATGAACTGATTTCGATTATTATTTTTTTATTAGAAAGAAGATACTCCCGGAATGGTACCATGATGAGGATATCAGGGTCTGATGATGGGATCCTGGACAAATCGAGGGGAACCCTTAAATTTTATAGGCACATGTACCGCGTTTTACATATTTTCTGAAGTTATATTGGCATTTCCTTCTGGAAATCATAATGTTATGCTGCTGAGCTGATGATGGAAGGTGTAGGTCCTCAATCAGTAGGAGTTAGGAAATAGTTCTTTTAACATTCTATATAGATTTATACTCCTCTTCCTAGCTTTTATGAAGAGAAGTATAGGTTCACTAAACATTTCTTTTGTTATGTTATTGTTACCGAGACAGAACCATGAGAGATCTGATGGCATCCCAGGAAATCGAGGGGACTGTCGATACTCACAATCATGTGACAGTGTATTTCTTCAAAACGCCGATAGGCCTGCCCTGTATAACGTGAGAACACTGTCCAAGCAAATCGTGGGTACTCTGAACAACAGGTGACGATGTCACGTGATGTTCAGAAGTATAAGTACCTCTGCTAACCCCTTCGGGGATATTCGGCGTGAACGTTAGAGTCTTTTGAGTTGACTCACAAACTAATTTAAGAGAATTTAAAAATTTTGGTAGGTTGAACTCATGCGTGTGGAATAAAGAAATTCCTAAGGTACTAAACACTGTACTCATTTTTAATTAAAAAACTTATATTTTACTTTTTAGTACTTGATTGTTTATTTTCGGTTGTTTTTACAACTGTTAAGTCGGTTTTCTTTTTGTTAAAAATTGTTTTTAATATTCTAGTGACCGGATTTCTAGGTAGCCAGAGTTGAGGAAAATAAATTCCTCAGCCACTTGTGGAAATTAAAGTGCGGAAATTATACAATCAAGGCTGTTGGTGGTGGATCTCTAACCGCATCGCCCTACAAACACTTAAAAAGCTCTAACTCCCTCGTCTGTTACAAGCACTTACGTAAAGAAATGTAGTGCTGTTCTAAAGCAACACTACACAGCAAAGGTCTACACAATTATTTTAAATCTTTTTGTTCATGAAAACCTCATGTGGGGATTATTACGAATAAATAAAGGAAAGAAAAAATTCGACACAGGCGGGAATCGAACCCGCGACCTCGGGTATACGCCCTCGTCGCTCTTGCCAATTGAGCTACCTTGTTAATGGCTGCCAGCGCGAAATTCGTCTATCCTTTGTTTCCCGCCTGTGTCGAAATTTTTATTTCCTTTATTTATTCTTTATTTATTACTACACAATTATAGTAAAAAATGCCCTCATAATATTAGTGTAAATGATGGTGTGTAATAAGAGTTTTCTACTGTAGTTATGTCGTCGTCTCACCAAAGAAGTATCCAGAATGTCCGGTGGTGAGGATTGGGCCAGACTAGTGAGGGAAGCCGAGAGGACGGGGGTGGCTGGCTGTGAGTATAATCATTGAAATAAATGTATGATGTATTATTTATTGTGTATTTTGTGTCCATACCACAAGTTTTTACAGTATACAGGAAAGGTCACAAAAGGATGTTTACAAGCCAAGTGATGAATTTGAACCACTTTTATTATTTTTGATCTCAGTATATTAAGTGACGGATAGAATTAATAAAATTTATCTAATCAATTTAATTCCATTGTAAAAGTTGTTCAATGTCTCCCTAACAGCAGCCTTTTGTCTCTTCCCTTTTGTTACACGCTGTATACTTCGCCTACCTTGATCTGTAAAAATAAATCCTATTTTCTATCTTCCTTATCCTAATTTAAATACATACATATTCTCACGCCGTTAGTTCCCATTGGGGTAGGCAGAGACTATCGATTGCCACTTTTTACGATCCTGGCAAACCTCTCTGGCTTCGTTTACATCCATCAATCTTTTCATACATGCTCTTATTCTTCATACTGCGGACACCTGCCTTTTTGAGCACATTTTCTATTTGATCCAAATGTGTCCTCCGAGGTCGTCCTCTACTAACATTACCTTCCACATTGGCTCTATATATCTCTTTCACCAATTTACTGTCATTCATCTTAATTAACTATTTAATATATCTAATTCCAGCTTGGTCCCGTTCAGCTAAACAGCGGGCAGCTCTAGGCGCAGTGTTGCTATCTCACTGGCTAAGAGATTTAGCGGCTTTGGCTCATGAAACTGCGCTTTTATCGGCAGCACCAAACTAGCTCCAAATTTACTTGGAAATCAGCAGAAATACGCTTGAAGATCTTCAAAGCAAAGTTTAATGGCAAGTCTGAAAAGGCATGAAGAGCCGAAGCATCAAAATTTCAGTCATTTGTCGGAATACTAGCTCTGACAAGAGTTTAAGATGGGATTACATGACCTAAGCAGCAAATACCCAAGTCTGAAGCAGAGTAGAACCAATCCGGCTCGAAGGACCAAAACTTAATCCTGTAAAATATAAGAAAACTTAAGCTGGTAGAACAACGCGAGTGAGTGTTATTGTGATACCGAATATACATTGTTTGTAATATAACTAACAATGTGATACAACGGCATCACTATAGGTTGACGATAATGGAAATAACGAATAAGAACATAAGTTATGATAATAATTTATTAGTATTTACTAAACATACTGGTTAACTGATTAGTATAATGACAACATGAATTGATGCAATATAAAAAAAGTGTAAAGATTTTATAATTTTTGGCCACTAAAAAGTCCACTTAAATTTAATTAAGCTCAAGTCATTTATGTCAAATAATGAAAACGAAAATTTTATTGGTATTGAAAGTATGTAAATATTATTATAGTGAAATAATTGTGTAGGTTTTATTCATAAGTTAAGTAATTAAAAGTAGATATATAAATATTGTTTAAGTAAAATTTATACTCTTGTATCCACGCTGCTATTGATTATAAAATAGTTTAAGTAATCAAAACTACGATGATAATAATAAAAACTGCCATAATAATTTGAATAAGGTAAAATAATGATCATGGTTACTTTTCAACAATATTTATTACTATGTAATGTGATTGGGTCAAAAAATATTTATTTTCTAACAATAAATTAAAATTGATATCTTAGAGTTAGTGCCTATACTAAAAGTCATTATCGGTCGTTGGCGTTCACTTAATGTCTGAATTTTAAGGCAGTGTATTTTTAAACTGTTGTAAATAACGTAAAATTTAGTCGTAATCAGTAGTGGCATGTTGCGAGGGTAGATTAGATTTATTTAGTGTTATTAATACAGACCAACGATCAAGCTAAGTACAAAAAGTGGTTGTTGTATATGTAAGAAAGAGCAAAATTTTGTTTCAACTTAAATGAGCTGCCACAAACACGATGCAGTAAAGTATATAGTCTCCGAAAGTGAATTAATTTAACAGTTATATGTGAGAGTACTGATAGAGCACACACTTCTCACTCGCACATAGCAGCGTCTCTCTCATATCCTACATTGTGGTATTAAAGTGTTTCTCTAGCCAAGTATAAATACAAATTATGAGTTGGTACGCAGCAGGGTGTGCTGGCCAGCATATCTTTGCTATCCCACACATCCATGTCATCAAAATTAATTTTGAAAGCTTTTACATGCCGTGATTTATATATTTGTATCATGTTACCGACATTATACAGGAGCATTTCAACGAATTGCTTAGCTGTCAATACAATATAGGCTAACTGAAATTATTATAAATCCAAAGCTTTTCTCTAGAAATGTGTTTTCACTTTTCATGTGAATACCGAAATTAAATGGAGTAAATATTTTTAAATTTAGAACTTTTTTTAACTTGTTAAAACTACCGAGTGGCAGCGTAACTAACACAACATTAGTGTAACTAATAAATAAAGAATAAATAAAGGAAAGAAAAATTTCAACACAGGCGGGGATCGAACCCGCGACCTCGGGTAAACGCCCCGACGCTCTGCCAACTGAGCTACCGTGTCAGTTGGCTGCCAGTGCGAAATTCTTCTATCCTTTATTTCTTTTACACGTTTAAGTAGTGTTTGCGTTTCCTACCTCCGAATTATTACTAATTCGAAAGGATCCGCCTGTGTTGAAATTTTTCTTTCCTTTATTTATTCTTTATTTATTAGTAATAATCCCCGCATGAGGTTTTCATGAACAAAAAGATTTAAATAACATTAGTGTAAGTCCACTGTTCTTAGAAAATTGAAATAAGTTGTCTAGCTCGATCGTTGGTCTGATTAGCCTTAGTAGGTAGTTGCCATGTTGAAATATTACCTGTGATCTGACGTTCAAACAACTCTGCAATTATTTATATTATTTATTCTACGCCTGTGGTGGGAGCCCTCTTAATGTGTTACGCCTTGATTCAATTTCATCACAATAAAGTTAATAGGGTCGTTTGTTTGCAGCGAAATCTTTTTCTTCATGCAAATCATTAGTTACAAATAAATACATTTTTACTTGGCTTAAAACTTATCAGGATAGGTGTTACCATGGTAATTAAATACCTCTCTCCCAAAATAAAAAGATATCTGGAAACATTTAACTAATTTCATTCAACTTATAATGTAATGAAAAAGTATTACTATGTCCCATGGTCTATATTGTACATTTTTTGAATCAGCGTGAACATTTTGCTTCCATACTTGCAATGACTATCGCTAGATATATGTTTTATTCCCGTTCTTCCCACCCAGGCCTGATAAAAGCACAGCATAATACTTAGTACGATAAGAACAAATTCTCTAGTCTAGTTAGAAAAAAAAGAACTTTTTAAAAAAATTTAGTTGACATCTTTAAGTAATTCATGTTTCGTCCATCTATTTTTGAATGGCTTAAGAAATAATAATAATGTGTGTGTGTGTGTGTTGTATATGTGTGTGTGTTGCGTCTGAAATTGTGGAATGTGCATGTAATAATTGTTAATTTTAAGAGTATTTGTGAAATATTTTGTTCGTAATAAAATGATAAGAATCGTGTATGTGTATGTACTTTAGAATATTATATGTTTCATAATAAAATGTTTAGTCTCGTTGCTGTTTGAAAAGTTAAGTCACAAGCTATCCTCGTCCCATTTCTTTGTTTTTATGACGCCGTTTCTTTCGATAATCTTTTTTTATTCGATTAAGTCGGGGCAAGTTGGTTATGACTTATAACTAAATATATGTCACCATTAAATTATAATTTTATACACATTTAATCAAACAACTAAAATTATGAAAGAGAAAATATATTAAAAAACAATAAAATTTTCAAATAAAAAAAATCTAATAATAAAGAAATATCAACCTTAACTCCCAAATGAAAAAAGTAATTCTTGTTGCATATGGCATAATTTTTAATTTAAAATATCTGTATGTTTTGTCTCTTTCTAACTGAGTGAGTTCTTAACACTTAGTAATCTCCGTCGAACCTCCTGTTTATGTAAGTTGCAGAAAGTCCAAATCATTGATGTTTCGTAAAATTATAGTAGTCTATTTCTTTTGTGTTTTCTAATTCTAAGTAAAATTATAATAATGTAACAAACATGGTTTTTGTAATATTTTGATAGAATTGTTTTATTTGTCATGTTTTTTATTAACCCAGCGTGATGCTACTTAGTAGTACATAGTATTTTATGTTGAGATTATTATTGATATGTTATTTTCACCATTTTGCTATATATGTAATTTGCTTGCGGTGTGCATGAGTTTTTGATTAGTTTTACGCTTTTAGGATTAGTCTTATTTTGTGTCATTCATATTTTTTATTTACATAGAATGTCAGTTGCGTCCAATATAAAAAATACAATTTATAATAATAATGTATTTTAATTATCGAGCTGCACAAATGAACGAAATTCTGAACAATTTTTAAAAGATATTTGGCTAAAATTGGCCTCAATGTTGTTATTAGGTTATAAAAATGTCTACAACGGTGATAAGTGCAATGAAGTTTATTGTTGCAATTATTAAAAAAGTCCAAGTGTTCTTGCAATTAATGTCTGTGCAATATGTGCCGTCCAGGACACTTAATTTATATCAATGTGTTAAACTCAGACTTACTAAGAATCTAGACCAATCGAATGTCTACTCTTCACTCTTCTACCCATATTAACATTAAGTCTATCTCCCTCGCACGCAACGAATATTCGGATTTCGACATTTTGAATTGTATAAACAATATTAATGATGGCGCTTTCTATTCGATGAAACCAACGACAACCGCACAGGTATCGTTGGATTCGTCGAATATCACCTTGTATTCTTAAACATAACATAAACATAAACGTTCACGCCGTTTTTATCCCCGAAGGGGTTGGCAGAGGTACCAATACTCCTGAACTCACATGGCAAGCGCCATCTAGTTTCCAGAGAAGGTACCCACGTTTTGCTTAGACAGTGTACTCACGTGATAGGGGGCAGGCCTATCTGTATACGATACGATACTTGTATTCTTATTGAACAGAAATGTCAAAATACGAATTTTCGTTTCGTGTGAGCGAGACAGAACTAAATTTTAGTAGGGATTAGAAGGGATAAGTATGCCTATTATCGTTTTCGATGTGAAGAGTTAACCCTCTCTGTGTTATACCGATTTCAAGTACTTTAAAACTACACCTAGGATAGATAGTCGGAGATGTAAAATATGTTTTTCTGAGGAATAGAACAAATAATGTATTTTTGAACAAATCCCGTTCTATTGAACATGAACTGTATTGGAGTGATAACGTTATTGCACAGAATTGTTATTGGCAGTTGAAATTTTATATAAGGAGATGAATAATACATTTTTAAATATAAGTTTGGAGTTTTATTTCATCATATAGCACAAGCCCGTCCTGAATGATTGGTAAAGCCATAGGCCACCTCTCTGGCCTAGCGATTTGCTGTGATAGGACTCCACCCAGCCAATGAAATAAAAAATAATATCTTCTACATACATAAACTCACGGCTATAAATCCCTATAAGGGGAAGCCAGAGCTCCCGACCCGAATAAGAATTTTCTCGGCCACTTTTGGAAGTTGTTTGGGGAAACATACATACATTTACTCACGACTATGAATCCCTAGAAGGGGTAGCCAGAGCTAAGCAATGAGAAATTCCTCAGCCACTTTTGGAAATTTTTCGTTTGGGGAAAATATTGTAAAATAAAGGTTGTTGGTGATGGATCTCCAACCGCATCGCCCAAAACTTATTAAAAGGCCCAATACGAACACCTACGGAAAGGAACGGAGTAGTGCTATTCTAAGACGACACTACACAGCTAACGATATCATACTTTTGTAGACCAACTGTTTATTAAAGCGTAGAAAATTTCCTTTTAGTTTTGGTCAACTTTGAACTCGGCTTAGACCCTTGCAAGTGATCATTGATCAAACATTGCAAGATGGCTAAGGAACATCAGCCCGGCTCGGCTAGCACGAGCGGTGTTCAAACTAGTTATCGCGTGGGATAAAGCAGCCATCTCTTACGCACTTACTTTGTATCGTATACTGCCATCTCATTCTAACCGTTATCGTGTCGATAAAATAGTGCTCGTGCTTGCCCTTCAGGTGATGGTTTAGATGAAAAAAATACATACATACTCAGCCATAAATCCCAAAAAGAGTAGCCAGAGCCTTAGAGCTAGAAACTGCTCAGCCACATTTGGAAGTTGATAGGGCACAAGATGGTAAGATAAAGTATCGTTGGTGATGGGTCTTTAACCGCGTCGCCCAAAAACCACTTAAAAAGCCCCCATACCCTTATTCGCCGCTTGCGGCACCCGTGGATCGAAAGAGGTAGTGTCATTTTAAGCCGGCTCTGCACAACAAAAATTATTTTTCATTAGATGAAAATTTTTTATCTTTTTAGAGTTTTGTAGTCGTATGGCATAATACGAAACCCTTATAGTCATTCATGTCAGTCTATATGTCCGTCCGCATATCACAGCAATATACCTATATAAATTTACCGAAACTATTGAGACTACGTGGTTTAAACTTGATAAATGAAAACTGTCAAGCGGTATCACGATTGAGGGGACTGTGCAAGCGTTGGCGTCACAGGGCCAAAGTGTCAACAACTGAATTTGCGAGAATAAAAGTGGAGAAATTGGAAGAGGATGAAAATATTAGAGATGAATATATGAAGAAATTGGACGACAGGCTAAGTTGCGTGGAGATGAAGGATGAATTGGAAATAGAAGAAGTATGGGATGTGCTCAAATCGTCAATGGTTGAATGTGCGACGGAAGTATGTGGATTGAGTAAAAGAACAAATAGACCACCAACAAGTTGGTGGGATAAAGATGTGAAAGAGGCAGTTGGAGATAAGAAGAAAGCTTGGTTAGATTTACTAGCGATTAAAGCTAGTAAACGAATGGATGCGAGAGTAACCGATGATGTAGTGAAGAATAGTGAAGATGAATATAAGAGAGTTAAGAATGAGGTTAAGAAGAAAATAGAAAAGAAAAAGCGTGATTTGATAGAATGGTGTGAGAGGAAACTCTCTGATAATTTCCGGAATAACCAAAAGTTGTTCTGGAAATATATCCGGAAAGAAAAGGGAGTTTCCCAAAACACGAGAGTGAATGTAGTGAGAGATGAACAGGGTGAATTGGCGACGAATGAAAGTAGCATAAGACGAGTATGGAAGAACTATTTTGAGGGACTCTTTGAAAAAGAAGATTCATCTATTTCTTCGCCAATTGGCAGCAATGTTGACTGGAATGAGGCATTGGGTGACAGTAGTGACAGTGAGATTAGTATGGAAGAAGTAATGAAAGCATTGAAAAGTATGAAAGTAGGGAAAGCGTCAGGGTATGATAGGATAAGTATCGAAATGCTGAGGGCTGGTAAAGGGTTGGTGGCTTCCTGGCTGTACTTCCTTTTTCAAAAGTGTTGGTCGAGTGGAAAAGTACCACGAGATTGGTGCAGGGCAGTAATTGTGCCCTTATATAAAGGAAAAGGGTCACACCAGGAAGCTAAAAACTACCGCGGAATCAGCCTAATCAGTGTTGTCGGTAAATTGTATGCAAAGGTATTGATTGAAAGAGTGATGAATGAAACAGATGACAAAATTTGGGATGTGCAAGCAGGATTTAGAAAGGGAATGGGATGTATGGATCAAATCTTCTCTTTAAGGAGCATCACTGAAAAGTTCTTAGCCAAGAATCGAAAGGTGTATTGCTCCTTCATAGATTTAGAGAAGGCGTATGATAGGGTGGTAAGGAAGTATTTGTGGGAGGTGTCATCCAAGTTCGGCTTGTGCATGTGTAAGAATAAACGGGGAAAACACAGACTGGTTCGGTATCTCTAGGGGTGTCCGACAGGGATGTGTAGCTTCTCCGTGGCTCTTCAACTTGTTCATGGATGACTGTCTGATAGAGTTGCGTGAAAGTGATTATGGACTGAGAATGGGTGGATTAGTCATCAAATGCCTCTTATATGCTGATGATCAAGTGTTACTTGCATCGTCGGTTGAGGAGTTGCAAGAGATGATGAATATCGCATGTGCGTCGTTTGAAAGAAAAGGAATGAGAGTAAATGTGGATAAAACCAAAACCATGGTTTTCGAGAGAGAGGAGAATATGACTGAATGCGTGATTGAGATCAATGGTAAGAAAGTGGAACAAGTGAAAGAGTTCGTATATCTGGGAAGTTTGTTTACTAGGGATGGAAAGTGTGATGAAGACATTGAAAGAAGAGTAAAAAAGGGTAATGCGGTAAATGGAGCACTGGATAGTCTCATGTCTAGTCAATCGGTGTCCGAAAAGGCCCGAATGGCTGTGCATGATGCTGTCCTCGTTCCTACGCTTATGTATGGCAGTGAATGTTGGGTGTGGCAGAAGAAGCATGAAAGCAGAGTAAATGCAGTAGAAATGAGATCCCTCAGAAAAGTTTGTAATGTAAGGTTATGTGATCGTGTGAGGAATGATGTGATTCGTGAAAGGTGTGGTGTAAAAGATGATATTGGAAGAAAGATAGAAAAAGGAATGTTGAGATGGTTTGGGCACATAGAGAGGATGGATGACAGTAAAGTGGTGAAAGAGATATATAGAGCCAATGTGGAAGGTAATGTTAGTAGAGGACGACCTCGGAGGACACATTTAGATAAAATAGAAAATGTGCTCAAAAAGGCAGGTGTCCGAAGTTCGAAGAATAAAAGAGCATGTATGAAAAGATTGATGGATGTGAATGAAGCTAGAGAGG
Organism: Bedellia somnulentella; assembly: GCA_963576735.1. Taxonomy (NCBI): domain Eukaryota; kingdom Metazoa; phylum Arthropoda; class Insecta; order Lepidoptera; family Bedelliidae; genus Bedellia; species Bedellia somnulentella. The sequence goes on along the minus strand of OY755191.1, from coordinate 14,502,982 downwards.
TTTGCCAGGATCGTACAAAGTGGCGATCGATAGTCTCTGCCTACCCCAATGGGAACTAACGGCGTGAGAATATGTATGTATGTATGTATGTCAAGCGGTTTAAAATAAGTTTGCGTTTAGATTCCAACTCAAAAAATCTAGTCATTCTTGATGTATCGCTTCAGTTAACTATACCTGCTACTGACTCGCACTTGGCAAATGTTTTCTGTAAAAATACAAGTGTTATTCAGAAATAATCATTATTAAATTTTCTCTGTATGTTAGTGTATGGGGCAGGGCTGGATTTACGGAGGGCAAAGGATTTTACTTTTACCGACAGCCTACAGTACTTTGTACATACATGAATATTGATTATATAAATATTAAAAAACCGAAAATATTTATCTATATTTGTTCACAAAAATTTTTTTACTTTATTAAGAAAATAATTTGGGGCGCCCCGCTGGGGCCTCTGGACCTCAAAATCCGGCCCTGTGTATGTTAGGCGTGCAATCACCTATTTTACAACTCCTGTTATTACCATCTTGTAGTCCGATGTAATGGGAAATTATTGAGACCTAATATTGTAATGGGAAATTACCGATGTTAGGAATTAAGAGATTCTTTATTTAGTAAAATGTATTGATGCCGTGTAGTGCCGGCTTAGAATGTCTCTACCCCTTTCTACCCACGGGTGTCGTAAGAGGCGACTAAGGGTATTGGGGCTTTTTATTGGATTTTTGGGCGATGCGGTTGGAGGCCCATCACCAAAAACCTTTATTTTACGATCTTTTCCCCACTCAACTTCAAAAAGTGGCTGAGGAATTTATAATTCCTTAGCTCTGGCAACCCCTTCTAGGGAATTATAGCCGTGAGTATATGTATGTAAAATGTATGTTCCGTACTGTAAAATTTGAGATTCCTTAATAGACTTCGGCTTAATTTACAAACAAAAATGTCTTAAGTACGACCTAAATAAAACTAAGGATTTACATAATTTTTGATTCTCCATTCAGAAACCGGATGTAAGAAAATGTTACAGCAACCTTTAAAACAATAATTTGACCGCTGTGTGGCCGCATCATGAACATAATATACTATCCGTTCACATTTATTTTACCTCTGACATTAATTTTCATTTATGTTAAATTTTTTTACTTGCTGTGAAGTGTGTATATTGCTCCGTGGTGTTCTTTGCTTTTTTACGGCTTTCGCTATTATTATAAGATATATCATGCCGACAAGGATTCAGAGTAGCGCCAGAAAAATTGTCTTAAGGCTAGAGGTAAAATAACTGTGAACGGACTGTACCTACCTTGATGATATATTTTGGGTAATCGTATCAGGCCTGAACCACCTGTAGATGCCAAGTGGCAAGGCTTTGGCGCCTAAATTTTCGTATCTTAGAGACGATTCTGTGATGTTGCGAGGTAATATCTGTGATTCATTTGTGGTTTCACCACAAAGTGGTGGAATTGCCTTGGTTATACTTCCTCTCGTGACAGTTTATTCGCAAAAGTGATGATAAGCTTCTCACAAGAGTACAGCGTTCGAAAGAAGTAAGTATTTTAACAGTGAATGACAAAATGTCTGAAGATTTCAAAAGAAAAAATGCTTTAAAATACCTACACTCACGGCTATAAATCCCAAAAAGGTGTAGTCGAGTCTTAGTCTCACTAATTCCTCAGCCACTTTGGATGTTCAGTAAATAAACGATTCTAAAATTTTAATGAAAAGAGGTTGTTGGTTTACAACCGCAATACCCAACATACATACATATACTTACGGCTATAGATCCCTAAAAGGGGTAGCCAGAGCTTAAAACGACAACCGACGGCTTAACGTGCCCTCCGAAGCACGGAATCATCTTAATTTTCGGATAATCAGGTGATTCAAGCCTGCAATATCCTTCCAGACTTGGTTAAATGTTACAAATTAAATTTGTAAGGTTACCACCCCCCGGGTATCGAACCCGAGACCTCCGTACTTGAAACCAAGGGCTTCACCGGGAGACCACGGAGGCAGCCGCGAGACCAACGATGTGACTAATAAAAAAGTTTATAACTGCTTGATATGATTTATTTATTAAGAGGTAATCACAAAGGTGTACATCAGGTACAATGGTAACTTTCGTTTCAATTACATTTAAAGCAAATCTACATCTATTTATGATATAAATATAAATGAATTGATTAATGAATGTGAACAAATTAATTATCTTAACGTAAAATTCGATAACGGCTGATCAGTTCAAATATCTATCGTTCTTAACTTACAAAGATACGTAATATAAATAAAAATATTTATTGAAAATGTTTTAAACGTTTTGAACTACTTTTCTTAAATACATTAATGCGTTTCAAGACCCAGTTCCAGACTTTTACAACAATAGACAATAGCACATTTTGCTACGAAAATGGCAGTTTTAATAATGGCAGTAAGAAATGTACAGATTACCGCAGACATTTCTAAAATTAGCAAAATAATTAACTTTTAAAACTTACGATTTAGTATTTTTCATATTTTTTATCCAATTCAATTCTCAAAATACAAGACAATTATTTTTGGTTATTTCGATCAAATTAGATTATACAACTTAAAAGCTAAACAATACAACCTATCCTTACATTAAAGACAAAACAATGTAATGAGTAACTACTTAATGAACTATACAAAGCAGCACCAACAATATTCGTTTGATAACTTAATTCTCTCGCGTGTCATAAATTCATAGCTTAGTTTCTGGGGGGCAGGTATTCTCTGTTAGGGGGAGCAGGGTAACCAGGCGCAGAGGGGAAGGAAGGCCCGCTGGGTCGACCAGACGGGTAACCTTGACCACCAGATGGAATATTTTGTCCACCAGAGCGTGATCCTGGCGTCGTCAATCCAGGGGTTGTTCCTGTTGACGGGAAAGTTCCACTACCACCTCTCTGTGGCCCGTTCGAAAACGAAGTTGATCCCCGACCGGTGTTATAGTCACCGGCGCCTGTAACACCTGTGTTAGAATAATCTTGTCCTCCTGGATACCCGGTTGAGCCTTGATTACCGTCTGAGCCACCGAAAGGAGTTAAGCCATTTCCACTCGGCCCTGTAAACCCTGGTGCTCCATAAGATCCTTGAGTCTTGGCGCCTGTGATGGAGTAATCGTAAAGGTTGGCATTGAGATCGTATAGGCTTGGTGCTGAATCGCAATCGAATTGGTTCCACCAAACACAAACGAAGACTTGTTGAGAGAAAATCGTTCCGTTGGGGCAAAGGAAATCAAAGGTTCGGTTATTGGCGCATACATGGAATACTTGGCAGCGAGTTTCAACATCGGCGTAGTATCCAGGATATGCCTGTGCAGAGCAACGGAATGAAGTCGATGGGATTTCGCTCAAGATTGGATAGTCTCGCTCAGGTTCACCGGGTATCGCCGAGTAATCACCGCCTTCGTATTGGCCATCTTGATTTTGTTTCCCGTTGGAGAAATCGCCAGCAGGAGCAGTGGAGCCTGGGAATGCAGCTTGTCCGTTATATCCAGATTGTCCGGTTCGATCGTTCGCACCAGTATATCCGATATCAGTCTGTCCCGTGCCCGGGTACTGGGTGCCGCCCGGACCAGTTGGGATGCCTTGTGGGCCTGTAGGCGTGGGATATCCTTGACCAGTGGTTGGGTAACCCTGTGCGGCAGTAGACCCGTCTGTAGGGTAACCTTGGTTGGTGGTTGGTCCATTGGTTGGGTAACCTTGGTTGGTAGTTGGACCGTTGGTCGGGTAACCTTGATTAGTAGTTGGACCGTTGCCTGAGAATCCAGTTGGACTTAAAGCAGGGGTAGTGCCAGGCGCCAAGTATGTGTTTCCAGGTCTGGATGGTCCCCCAGCTGGTCGATTGCCGAACGGTTTTCCGGGTTGATTGTAGTCGTAGCCATTTTGAGACACGGCTAAGGCCAGGAGCGCTGAAATAAAATAAAAAAATATTAGACTTATTATATTTTTATTCAAACTATTTCTGACATAGTAGCATCGAAGACGTAGTATGTCAACTCAATATACTTAAATCATCCCATATTGAAAATGTTTCTGCACCTCTTTATGTGCTACAGGTCGTCCAGTGATCAAAATTCATTCATGAATTTCAGTTTGGCAATAAACTCCTTAGTATTGGGATCTTGAAGGGATTATTTGGGGTTGGGACTGGAGACCCATCACAAACATCTACCTGCTACCCCTTTTTAGGATTTATAGCCAAGAGTATATGTATGTATGTAAATAACATCTTATGAGATAAATACTCATATTGAGGGTAAGGAATAGTAGATTTAAAGCTCTGACTGTCCCTTTGAGGGAATTATAGCCCTGAGTAGTAGATACAGGTAGGAAGGCAAATATTCTTGAAGCTAGGTTTGAAGCCGTGCCCTCTATACCCAGAAACTAGCCTCTTAATGACCGGAGCACACACATCGACAGTTTTATTAGAGCCGTGATCTATCCAAACAGACGACAATACGGTGCAATGCAGTACTTTTTTTTAAATAAATAATATAACATAAACGTTCACGCCGTTTATTCCCGAAGGGGTTGGCAGAGGTACCAATACTTATGAACAACGTGACAGCGCCACCTAGTGTCCAAAGTAGGTACCCACGTTTTGGTGAGACAATGTACTCACGTGATAGGGGGCAGGCCTATCGCCGTTTTGTACGAAAACACTGTCACATGGCTTAGTACAACTCGGTCATGCGGGTTTCCTCACGATGTTTTTCCCTCACCGTTAACAACCATGATAAATTAACCACACATATGACTTTAGAAAAGAGAAATTGGTGAAGGCCCAAGCTGAAAATTATATATATCAATATAAACGGAAATTTGATAAATAACACCCCAGACTAAGAACAACAATTATAATGTATGCTCATCACATAAATGTTTCTCTCAGCGGGGATCGAACCCGCTACCTCCGGATCGAGGAGCTAGTCATTTATCCACTCGGCCACATTTGTCGTCAGGTACACAAAACAGAACAATAAGCAATTTTTCAGAATACACGGACGTTTAGACCAGCAACGATTACGAATACGTCTCTTCTGAATTCAAGGCCGAATATTTGCCACTTGAGCAGCCAAGCCATTGTAATAATATATGGAAAATCGAAAATCACAAAAGATAATCTCAGATAAGATCTGCGTATTGTTCCAACACACCATTGACTCCAATAGTATTTATTGTTCGTCAATCACCGAGCGCGGTAAAAACTGGGATTAATTAATTGTGTGACGATGACCTTCATTTTAGGAAATAAAAGGCATTGACAATTTATAGTTATTGACTTGAAATTCACTAGCATCTTTATAGTATGAAACATCAAAAAAATAATTAGGTTTGCGGCTTTAAGCATTTAGAAATTGGGGTAGGGTATGAAAAGACATAACATAACATAACATAAACGTTGACGCCGTTTATCCCCGAACGGGTTGGCAGAGGTACCAATACTCCTGAACTCACATGGCAAGCGCCATCTAGTTTCCAGAGAAGGTACCCACGTTTTGCTTAGACAGTGTACTCACGTGATAGGGGGCAGGCCTATCGCCGTTTTGTACGAATACACTGTCACATGACTAAGTACAACTCAGCCATGTGGGTTTCCTCACGATGTTTTCCCTCACCGTTAGCAACCATGATAAATTAACCACACATATGACTTTAGAAAAGACAAATTGGTGTAGGCCCGTCCCAGGATTGGAACTCACGCCCTTCTGTTTTCGGGCGGGTGTTCTACCCACTGGACTATCATGTCGCTTATTTATGTCGATTATCATGGCGCATTGTATGAAAAGACGGATGAATGAAGTCTGCCCACCTCGATCGAAACTGCTAAAACGAGGATATTTTTGTATATATGTTTAAGCTGTGGCTTAGATTAACACGAACCTATCTCTTCCTGTGGGTGTTCATAAGAGGCAATTGATGGTATTTGGACTATTTAAGGCTGATGTGGTTGGTGATCCATCACCGTCAACATTTATTGTACTATCTTATCCTTGGCTACCCATTTCAAGAATTTATAGCCGTGAGTATGTGCATTAATGTATGTATTATAAAAGTTAGGCATAGGCCCTATATTAATAACATTTGTGTGTTTTAATGAAACTATTATACGGAGACTATCGCGTTTTTAATTTAAATTTAGTCCTATCGTTTCTGACACTTTTCTGTGTCCATGGTCGCAGGCAGACTAGTCTTATAAACTAGACTAATTAATAGACATAATTACCCGCGCAACATACATACATACATATACTCACGGCTATATTTCCCTAGAAGGGGTAGCCAGAGCTAAGGAATTATAAATTCCTCAGCCACTTTTGGAAGTTGAATGGGGAAAAGATGGTAAAAATAAAGGTTTTTGGTGATGGGTCTCCAACCGCATCGCCCAAAAATCCAATAAAAATACCCTTAGTCGTCTTTTACGACACCCGTGGGTGGAAAGGGGTAGCGACATTTTTAGCCGGCACTACACGGCAAATACGAGACAATATAACGTTTGTGTGATTTATTCCCATGTCGTGCTTTTTGTATATGTTCAATTAAAGGAAAAAATTTGTGAACCTATGTAATATGAGATCATTCAAATGAACCACAGTAAACAATTCTGAAAAAAGGTTAAATGAACATTTTAATTTTAACTATGCAGATAAGCAGAACCTTTCTTATTATTTAAATATATTAGAAATTTCATGGAAATTTCACTTAGTCAGAGTTGACCTGACGTTACATTCATTAATCCAAATTCTTATTTGGAGTCAAAATAGATCATCTGAAAATCTTGTTTTGGCTCTTACAAAACTTCGTGGATAGATTTTTTTGGGAATATAAAATAATTTATTAAAAACTCAGCTCAAGTTGAGAGTTATTTCCAATGATTCTAAATTTTAGAATTACAAACCAAGATTCACACACATTAAATTATTAAATAGGACGAAGGCAGAGATTCAAGTAAATTTCGCACTTAAGTTGATTGTCTCGAATCGAACTTTAATAATGAACCAGGAAATAAAGGTGCTTTCTTGCTTTGTGTTGGGTTACTAATAACATGAAATTAATGTACAAGTTTGATGTGACGTAAGAAAACTGTCTCCAGAATTACTTTGGAACAACAAAGTTAGTAATCAATGAATTCTGGATGTTTTTTTAAATATTTGAACTTAATACTTAAACTATTAACCGTATATATCTCAATTAATTAATATAATATTATTTCAAAAACGCATAGCAAGAAATTGAAAATAAAATACAGTTATATCATACATAAATAAATATATAATATTTATTTGGGATGCTTTAGAGTTTAATTATAAATTAAATGGCAAAATTTGGTAATAATAAGCTTTTTACTCTTTATTCAGTGCAACGAAAGTCACTTTACAAGCAAATGTTTTTGAAAAAGTAACCAATGTACAATGTTTCCATAACAGTTTAAAAAACCTTACAATGATAAGAACTACAATACCAACATATTAAAAACCTTAATTGGTGACGTAACGAGTAAACGCACAACTGATCACAATCGCGGGAAGCGAGCTATCAACAGATAACATCAACGGCAGCCATTACAGATTACTTAGCTATTACTCTTTTTGGACCATGGACGAGACAATACTGGGAACACACGCACTCTACATAATTGTATTACTTGTATTCAACATGAGTGTAAGTACCTCTGCTTACCCTTCGGAGATATAGTTACAAAGTCAATGTTGATAGTGTGTGAAATTGTATTAAGTTGCAATTATATATAACATAAACGTCCACGCTGTTTATCCCCCAACGGGTTGGTAGAGGTACCAATACTTATGAACAACGTGACAGCGCCACCTAGTGTCCAAAGTAGGAACCCACGTTTTGCTTAGACAGAGTACTCACGTGATAGGGGGCAGGCCTATCGCCTTTTTTTACGAATACACTGTCACATGGCTAAGTTCAACTCGGCCATGTGGGTTTCCTCACGATGTTTTCCCTCACCGTTACCAAACATGATAAATTAACCACACATATGACTTTAGAAAAGACAAATTCTGTTTACGGGCGGGTGTTCTACCCATTGGACTATCATGGCGTAAATATATATCTATGTGAAAGGAAAGTAGAGGACAACGTCCACGTTTAGATCAAAGAGAAAAAGCTAAAAAGATAGGTGTGAGAAGAATAGAAGGGAAGATCGATGAATCTAAATGAAGCGCGAGAGATTGGGCTTCAAGTTGCAATGGGCATTAATGGCGGAAGTATGTACGTTATATGAATATGTGTCCACGTTTGTAAAATTGAAAGTTACTATAATATTGAAAATATCAATCATAAATAAAAGGACTGAAATTAAAAGATTGATGAATATAAAAAAAACTTGAGAGTTTTACCAAATCGGTGATCGATAGTATCTGCCCTAATGGAAACTAAAGGCGTGAGTATATATAATTATTATGTATGGGTTCAAAATATTGCACCTCATCATTATCAAACTTCCAAGAAATAACGAACTCTTGAAACAAAATTATAGATTATCAATTTCCTTTCATAACCTCATAACTCCGTGCAGTAATACGTCTGCCGACTCCTTGAGCAATGTAGTCCATAACCGACTTTTAATAATGGAGGTGTTATTACCGGCAATCGAGTGAGCTGATTAGAGATGCGCGGGCGCATAACAAATATCGTAAACTGCGGATCGTGCTGCCCCACGGTGTTCAGCAGAATAATTTGGAAAGATCCTTTGTTTATTGAATTAAAGTATGTTTGTGTACATTCTCACAAAAACAGCTTTTATTCGAATTATGGTTACAAATAAGGAACAATACGAGGTTGGCTAACTAGCTAGGTCTAGTAAGTACAGTCATATTTTTTGTATGTTAAATTTCAATGCATGCCAAAATTCAATAAAGGCTTTCTTGAAACTTATTTTATACAAATAAAATGGGAACAGAGTGCGTAATATCTCTAAGTTGCCAAGTTGGCCATTCTCATTATGTGTAGTGACGTCTTAAAATACATTCCCCTATTTTTTCCCGTTACGGCGCTAGGACTAAGGATTAGAACTAAATTCCCCTTTCAGCTTAAAAAGTAGCTGTAGATTTTTAACAGAATAGTTTTATGATATAAACTTTTAGTTGAATTCGTTCTTAATAAATTGTGGTATATAATATGTATATATAATGATGCTGTGTAGTGTCGGCTTAGAATAGCACTACCCCATTTCTTCCGGTGGGTGTACGTAAGAGGCGACTAACGGTATTGGGGCTTTTAAGGGATTATTGGGCGATGCGGTTGGAGACCCATCACTAACATCCTTTACTTTGCCATCTTTTCCCCACTCAACTTTCCAAAAGTGGCTGAGGAATTTCTAATTCCTTAGCTCTGGCTACCCCTTCTAGGGATTTATAGCCGTGAGTATATGTATGTATGTATGTATGTAATATGCGTACTATGAGGACCTATATTGCTGGGGAGTTGTATTCGTTGTGTTAATAGTTCCGTGAACTTTTTATACGGATAAACCAAAATAACTTAAGACCAACTAACTGTAGGCATGTGTGCATGTTAGTATTAGTTTATCAATTTGTTGTTGTCTATATTGCTTTAAGGCTTTTTAAAATTACCACCTTAAGTGTAAGTAGCTAGAAATTTACATCACCTTTAAATCCTCAACAAAATAAATGGTTGCAATGATTGATCGCTGCATTAGGCCATCACATAATGATATAGACCTTACAAATACATCTGTGATATTCTTATAAAGCATTGATTGCCGCGTAACAAAGTGGGCACTTTCCGAGGTGAGCCCGCGGGCGGGTGCGGGGCGCTGTCCCGAGATTACACGGTGGGCCAGAGTTTATTGATTTCACAGATCATCGCAGGACGAGCCCGGGCATTAGCGGTTGGGCAACGGCGATGATTGATTTTGATAATGCGCCCGAGATCTCGAGACTATGATGGAGCGGTGCGGGTTTGCGACATCATAAGTGATGGGTTAACTTGCAAATGGTTTGGAGAGAGGATTTTAACTGACATAGGATGGGCATGATTTGGTTTCGGTATATTTCCTTACTACATAAATAAGTGTCGTCTTATTACTGATGCATCAATCAAATAAAAACCTCTATTTCTGTGGACAACAATTACAAAGTTTACATACGACTACATACATACATACGTATACTCACGGCTATAAATCCCTAGATGGGGTATGGCTACTGGGGAATTAGAAATTCCTTAGCCACATTTGGAATGCTTAGTGGGGAGAAGACGGTAAAATAAAGGTTGTTGGTGATGGGTCTCCAACCGGATCGCCCAAAAATCCCTTAAAAGCCCCAATACCGTTAGTCGCCTCTTACATACACCCACCGGAAGAAATGGGGTATTGCTATTCTAAGCCGACACTACACAGCCAACATACGACTAGTTTTATGTATTTCGCCGTTATAATATACAACATCATCACATGGTATAAATTAAAGGGCTTTTCCGTTATTAGAATTTGAAATTATAATTCATGGATTCGGATCCATATGACCAACTGAAAGAATATAAATCGGAATCTTTTCACTAGCTTCAAATATCACTTACTACAAACATAATCTCTTTATAATATAATAATGTGATAAAATAACACAATAACAATTTCATAGGAAATGCAAATTGATAATTTTGTACACTATTGTTTACCACAAAATATTAATATCCATTTATAAATTAACAATCACTGCCTGCTGCAGTACATTTTGACGAAGGACGTTTTATTTGTCATATTTGATACGGTATTTAGCCATGCTGAATAGGTTTAGAATAGCTGTACCCCATCACTTTGGGTGTGGAACAAAATGGAGGGTTTTTTATAACATGTATTTTAAGTTGAAATCAAAGCTCAGTGCAAAATAACATCATCTCAAATGCAGAAAGGCAAGGGTCCCTAAATCAGGTCTACTCCTGTGTGTCATTTATAACAATGTGTGGTTTAGTCAGCGAGGTAAGGACAGTAGTAAATACAGTGTCGGCTTAGAATAGCACTACCCCATTTCTTTCGGTGGGTGTTCGTAAGAGGCGACTAACAGTATTGGGGCTACTAAGGGAATTTTGGATGATGCGGTTGGAGACCCATCACCAACCACGTTTATTTTACAATCATTTCCCCACTCAACTTTCCAAAAGTGGCTGAGGAATTTCTAATTCCTTAGCTCTGGTTACCCCTTCTAGGGATTTATATCCGTGAGTATATGTATGTATGTAAGGACAGTAAATAAATTAATGAAGTTTGAGAGGTTTTAAAGCATTATACAAAGAGGAAATCGATAGTCTCTGCTTACCCCGATGGGACCTAATAGCGTGAGTATATGAAGAGTGAATAAATAATACCGTGTATGATTGTCAGTCAATGTCCATGACTTATCTCTTCTCAAAGACTCAAATTAAAACACTGTTTCACTGACACGTGGCAGAGGCACTAATACTTCTTAACCTGGTTTTCAGAGAAGGTACCCACGTTTTGCTTAGACAGTGCACTCACGTGATAGGAGACAGGCCTATCACCGTTTTGTACGAATATACGGTCACATGACAAAGCACAACTTAGCCATATGGGTTTCCTCACGATGTTTTCCCTCACCGTTTACAAGCACGATAATTTTACGACACATATGGCTTTTAGAAAACGCCCTTCTGTTTTCGGGCGGGTGTTCTACCCACTGGACTATCATGTCGTCATAAGTCATACTAATAAGTCTTTTCTAAAAGCCATATGTGTCGTAAAATTATCGTGCTTGTAAACGGTGAGGGAAAACATCGTGAGGAAACCCACATGGCTGAGTTGTACTTAGTCATGTGGCAGTGTATTCGTACAAAACGGCGATAGGCCTGCCCCCTATCACGTGAGTACACTGTCTAAGCAAAACGTGGGTACCTTCTCTGGAAACTAGATGGCGCTTGCCATGTGAGTTCAGAAGTGTTGGTACCTCTGCCAACCCCTTCGGAGATAAACGGCGTGAACGTTTATGTTTATGTTATGTTATTAGTATAAAAGGCGGGGCTTACACCAATAAGTACAAACCACGTTTGTCTGCATGAACTCGTTGCTCTACCCACTGAGATATCACTGTTCTCTCTTCTCTTTTTTTCTTCCCAATTAAGATGCCTATCTATTTGGCAATCTATACATTTTGTACATACATATGCTCACGGCTATAAATCCCTAGAAGGGTTAGCCAGAGCTTAGGAATTGGAAATTACTCAGCCACGTTTGGAAATTTTTGTGGGGAAAAGTTGGTAAAATAAAGGTTTTCGGTGATGGGTCTCCAACCACATCGCCCAAAAATCCCTTAAAAGCTCCAAATCCGTTATTCGCCTCTTACGTGCACCCACCGGAAGAAATGGGGAAGTGTTATTCTATGTCGACACTACACAGCAAATTTATATTTTGTGTGTTTTGTAATTTTTAACTGTATGTGTTTTTTCTTTCTTTATTTTTTGTATGTGTAGTCCGTGACCATCTTCTACTTATATGACCAATCATAGACAATATATCAGACATAGGTTTTATTTTAATACACAACTGTTTCATCAACATTCTATATCGCTGAATTAAATATATATATGTATATATACATACATACATACATATACTCACGGCTATAAATCCCTTAACGGGATAGCCAGAGCTTTGGAATAAGAAATTCTTCAGCCACTTTTGGAAGTTGATTGGGGAAAAGATGGTAATAATAAATTTTTTTGGTGACGGGTCTCCAACCACATCGCCCAAAAATCACTTAAAAAGCCCCTATACCCTTAGTCGCCTCTTACCCACGGGTAGAAATGGGGTAGTGTTATTCTAAGCCGACACTACACTTATTTTAATACACATATGTTTTATCAACATTCTATATCGCCGAATTAAATATCTATATATATATATATATATATAGAATATCAATCAAGTAGTCAATATCGATCAAGTGAGCCACAAAGTAAGTACAATAGGGAATATGCATAAAATTTGAAATGCCCTAAAACTTTTTTTTACGAATACTTATTATCGCAATATTATAATGAAAAGGTTTTTTTTAATTTACTTATTATTTAAACCCCTAAAATAATATTCAAAAAGTGCAAAATAAGGGAGCGAAATTCAAACTTCCAAAACGCGCCACCATCGGTTGAACGAAATGTGACGTCATCTGACACGAAATTGTATTCAAAAGCGTCGAAAACACTAAGGTAAACACCCACTGGACGTGTCACGTGACGTCACGTATAGCGCGAGTAAAATGGCGGCGTTTAGGGCGGGGGGGTTTTCAGATCTTTAGTTTAGTTTTATGTATATTAAGGCCCTATGCCAACCGAGACTGAGGACCTCCCTAGCTTTGGAGGGTTAAACTTATTTTAATTATCCAAGCTGGCGAATGGTCCTGGAGGGGTCGGTTTTGAACCTCCAGGGCAAGGCTATGGTTATCGTTCACGTCGTTGCCGCCTGTTACGCGCTTTGCATCACTCTGATGCAAGCGTCAACCAAAACCTATGCCGAAAACCCCCCAACTTTCCAAAAATGGCGCAACGCAAAAGAGAAATACTACCCCAGGAGGGTACGTGTCCCAACCGGGACCGGGAATCCCTCCCTGAAACCTGCTTGCAGGGTTCAGGCTGCCCCTCGTATTCTGGGGGGGGCAAAGTTTCGCTGGAGGAGGAAGGTAGAAGAGAAGAGGAGAGGAAGACCGAAAGGGCGATGACGTCTTCCGCAGGGTCCCCACCGTGCAACCGGGACCAATTCTATGGCACGTGGGAAACCGTGCCCCTAAGGCAGGCTAGAAAGCCTCGCCCCAAATCGCCGTTGACCGACCCACGCGGGCGCTTTGCGCACGCGCAGGGACGAGACAACGGAAATTCCAAAAGCGGCCCCGACCAGGGGAGAACCCGCCATCGAAACCGTAAGAGTGGCGCTTACCGCCGCTCAACCAAAGCCCGTAAAGCTGCGGAGCTCGCGGGGGGTGTCGCGCGGCCGTCACAGAGCCAGGTGGGTTGTGGCGGAGGAGATGGATCTCGCCCCCAAGCTTTGCGAGGGGACGGGAGCCAGCTCACCCGCGGGCGGACTCCGAATGCGGGACCGGCAAAGCCTAGCGCGCCGAGCTCTCGCCCCCGATCACCCCAGAGCGCGGACTTACCTCCGCGAGCTGGGGGGTCGGGGGCGGGATCCGGCGGCAATAACCCCGCACAGGAGCCCGAAGACAACCGCCACCGGCGCGACGCACCCCATGGGAGCCGCGGCAAACGTGCCAGCAAATCCGATCGCCCCTTAGCTGAATCGGGACCCTCCAAGGTTCACGAGGCATCTAAGAGAGGCCGACCGGATGACAGTAGGTCCCCCGCCCAGATGGTTGAGCCCAAACGGGCAAAAACCACCAAGGGAGGGAAAACATATGCCCAAGCCACTGAAGATCGCTCCAGGTTCGAAGTGGAATTCACCTCAACGTCCCTGAGAGACTTGACCACTTTAGAGGCCGAATATCTCGGGAACCTTATAGAAGAGAAGGTCTTCGATACCGTGGACACTGACGTCACGGTAGCGCCGAGCTTCCGAGGATGCCCAAAATTGTCCGGGGGCACGCTTCACATATTGTGCGAAGACGAGTTTGCGCTGACCTGGATACAGGAATTTGCATCCGCCGTCAAGCTCCCCTCGGGCGATAAGATCCGGGTTGTCAGCCAGGCTGATATCCCCACCCGCACCCGAATAGCCCTCTTCATCCCCAGGTATACGGGGCCACTGAAACGGCTGCAGACTCTGCTTTGCAAGCAGAATGGCCGTTGGTATAACATACCACAGTGGCACCTATACAAGGCGACCACCGTCGATGGGGAAAAGAAGGGCACCCTCCTAACATTGGGACTACCACCGGACGAGGTGGAGAAACTGATGGCTAGAGACCGCCGAATCGCCTTTGGATTTGGGCCGGTGTACGCGAAGTTTATAGTTGGGAGGAAGAAGCTAAGCGATACACCGCCCAACACCAAAGAATCCGCTGAGCCCTCTGGCAACCAGCCAGCCACCACGATCCCAAGGCCGGATGAGCCGAAACCCTCCACCAGCAGGCCTGTGGAGGAACCGGAAGCTCTCCAAGAGACCGTGGACAAGCTCGGCCGGCTAGCATGCGGTGAATCCGTCCCGGAACCCTGGGACGAGGCCATGCTTACGTCATCACCCGGGGCTCTATCCGAACTAGACCTGGAGGAGGATCTAGAGGGGGAGGTTCTTAGCGATGCTCCCCCCTCCTAAAGTTCTTCCCATCCTCCAAACCAATATCCAGCACAGTCAAGCGGCAACGGCTACCCTACGCACAGTGCTGGATACATCACCCAACAGCATTGCACTGATCCAGGAGCCGTGGATCAGGGCAAACCGCATATGTGGTCTCAGCAACATCGGAGGTAAGTTGTTATACGACACCACATGTATTAACCCCAGAGCATGCATCTATCTTCCTAAATGTGTTCAAAGCATGCCACTAATCCAATACTGTTCTAGAGACCTGATAGCCACCAAGATCACCACAGCTAGCAAGGAGACCCAGGATGTTGTCCTAGCGTCCTGCTACATGCCTGGTGACGACGACTGCCCACCCAAAGAAATGACCGAGCTGGTGCAGTACTGTGAGCAGTCCGGTACTGAGCTCATCATCGGAGCTGATGCGAATGCGCATCACCCGCTGTGGGGCTGCCACGCGGCCAACCAAAGAGGAAAGGTACTATCAACCTATTTATTCTCTACTAACCTTAACATAGCTAATATCGGATCAGAACCCACCTGGGTCACATCCAGAGGCCAAACTATAGTCGATATCACTCTAGTTAGCAATGGAGCCTCACATTTAGTCTCCAATTGGCATGTGTCAAAGGAGCTAAGTTGCGCTGACCATCGGCGGATATGCTTCAACCTAGCTAGCGACTACACACTACCCCCCCCAAAACGTAACCCACGAGTCACAAACGTACTCTCTTACAGATCTCTCTTAAAGACTAAACTTAACACACTCACCAATGAAAACACGGATGGCCCAACACATATCGAAAGTAACCTTAAAATGGTCACCGCAGCTATAATGGACTCTTTTGAATCCACCTGCCCGCTTAAACAACCAACAATTCCAGGGAAAGAAACCAGTAGGTGGTGGAGCCCTGAGTTGGAAAAAATGCGCGGTGAACTACGCAGACTCTTTAATAAAGCAAAAAATTCCAGGCTACCTATAGACTGGGACAACTATAAATGCATGCTAGCCACCTACAAAAAACGTATTCGATCTCGCAAAAGGCAAGCCTGGCGAAAGTTTTGTGGATCAATTGAATCTAACAATAAAGCGGCGAGGGTACGGAAAATTCTGTCTACCAATAGTAATCCCGCTGTAGGCCCGCTTAAAAAACCTGATAACACATATACTACGACAGATACAGAAACACATAAAATGCTCCTAGACTGCCACTTCTCAGATTGTCATCATACAGATGATGCAAACTGGAATGAGGAGCAGAACATCTACCCCAATGAAGCGGACTGGCTCTTCGCACAAGAGCTTGTCACTAAAGACCAGATTGAATGGGCGATAAAGTCTTTCAACCCCTTCAAATCACCAGGCCTAGATGGGATCTTCCCTGCTTTACTACAGTGGGCGAGAGACATCCTGTCTCCCTGGCTGGTCAAAATCTACCAATCATGCATCGCATACAGATATGTACCGATAGCATGGCGTGAAGTTAAAGTAACTTTCATACCTAAACCTGGTAAGTCGGACTATACCGACCCGAAATCCTTTAGACCCATCAGCCTTACATCCTTTCTCTTAAAAACTCTGGAAAGACTCTGTGACAGATGTATAAGAGAAAAATCACTTACGAAAAAACCCCTCCATACACATCAACATGCCTATACCAAAGATAAATCAACTGAGACTGCGTTGCACAATGTAATATCTAAAATAGAATGTGCACTCAACTCAAAGTTGTCCACACTAGGCACCTTCATAGACATTGAAGGTGCCTTCGATAAAACCAGCATACCTTGTATCGACAAAACTCTGAAAGATTTCCGTGTCAATTCCACACTCAGGGGTTGGATTGTTAACATGTTGAGACTTAGAGCGGTGCAAGTAACTGTAAATGACACCACCAGAGCCATTGTGACGAGAGGCTGCCCCCAAGGGGGGGTCCTCTCCCCACTCTTATGGAACATGGTGGTCGACTCCCTACTTAAGAGACTCAATGACTTATCCTACCTAACGGTAGGCTACGCTGACGATCTCACAATTCTCTTAAATGGAAACCATGTAAACATGCTCTGCAAAAAAATGGGTCAAGCATTGCGAGTTGTGGAGACATGGTGCAACGAATACGACCTAAAAGTAAATCCCAAAAAGACTGAACTTATACTTTTCACTCACAAAAGAAAGCTCCCCCCTTTTGAACTTCCAAAACTTTTTGGAACTGAACTCACTCTCTCAAAAACAGTTAAGTATCTAGGAATAACCCTAGATGATAAGCTTAGCTGGAAACCTCATTTAGATAACATAATTAAGAAAGCCAGCGCTATGCTATGGCAGTGCAATAGGGTACTAGGTAAGAACTGGGGACTCAAACCTAAGATCGTACACTGGCTTTATACCATCATTATCAGACCAGTAATAACCTACGGCTCACTGGTCTGGTGGCCGAGAACCAAATTAATAACAGCCCAAAATGACCTGGAAAAGATGCAACGGCTTGCCTGCCTGGCCATTACAGGCTGTATGAGAACCGCACCTACTGCAGCTCTTCAGGCGTTACTGAACCTGCCACCCTTACACCTACACATACAGCAAGAGGCGGCGATGTCCTCACTCAGGCTGAAAAATGCAGGGCACCTTAGAAATGACTCCAGAATCCTACACACCAGCATACACACAACGGCGATCCAATATCAGCCCTTGCTTGCTGCGCCCTGTGATAGGATAACTAAAACTATAATTACCAAACACAACTATACTGTTATACTCGAAGAGGAACAGCATGACTACTCCAATATTAAAGAGGTGCGTGTATACACAGACGGCTCCAAGACCAACCAAGGGACTGGAGCCGGGGTATATTCACAAGACCTCAATATTAAAATTTCCAAAAGCCTAGGTCGACACAACACGGTATTCCAAGCGGAGTGTCTTGGAATAACCGAGGCGGCCATGGCAATCAAAGCCCGAGATGTGTCCGATATGCATATCAGAATCATCTCGGACAGTGCATCTGTGCTGCAGGCTCTGGATCGCTGTGAATTCACCTCAGGGCTAGTCCTGGAGTGCCACAGAGCTCTTGAGGAAGCAGCTCGGAATAACACTATAACCCTACAATGGATAAGGGGCCACAGCGGCTCCTTGGGTAACGACGCTGCTGACGAATTGGCTAGGGGGGGTTCGGCAAGGGATCTGTATGGTCCTGAACCGATCATACCCCTACCCTATGGTCAGCTTCGCGCATGGCTAATAGAACGCACTCACTCCCTCTCCAAGATACACTGGCAGGAGGAGCCCGGTTGCAGACAGTCGAAGGAAATCATGCCAACCCTTGACAGGAAGCTGACCGGGCGCGCCCTGCGACTAAGCAGGAAAGATCTGCGGACAGTGACTGGAGTACTCACAGGACACACCACACTAAATAAACACTTGTACACTATAGGCATTACCGACAGCCCCATGTGCCGAGCGTGCATGGAAGCTGACGAAACGGTTGCTCACGTGCTCCAGGAATGCACGGGGGTAGCCGACATTCGCTATAACACGATAGGATCCATAAAGTCGCTTCCAGAGGCAGCAGCTGACCTGGATAAGCTACTCGCCTTCTGGACGGAATTAGGTTGGGAGAATTAAATGACCACTTGGTCCACGCACAATGGCTTGCCATGCCGGGCTCAGTGCGGAAACCCGTGGCGCTTATCGCCCATCTAATAATAATAATAATAATGGCGGCGTTTGAACTGCTTAAATTTTTTTAAAGTTTTAAATTTCAATTTTAAAAATATCTTGAGAATTTTGAAGCCCAGTAATATTTTTTTCTACGTTATAAAGTAGTAAACTATTAATTTAAGACAAAAAAGAAAAACATGAATATTCCCTATTAATCACTTGCGGTAAGGGATACTTACTCACCAATAAATAACATTCAAGAATAACAAAAAACATTTACACTCCTCGTTTAAATGTCCCACACAACCTTAATCGAAGCCATGCCTGTATATCAAGAAGCTACGAACTAAACTACGGCCGTCGGCAGCCCATCCATCCTAACATTCTCTTTTCTCTCAAACTAGCTCATCATCTCTTACTCCACAAAGTTTACTTATAACTCATTCTCATAACCAAATTATACCACCTTTTTGAAGGATCTCTAAATAAGGATTGATTGCATACAAACAAAGGATTCCGCAAATATCTATATTTTTTAATGTTTTTTGACATGAATTCCTCATGTGGGGATTATTACTCATAAATAAAAGATGTTATTAAAGGAAAGAAAAATTTCGACACTGGCGGGGTTCGAACCCGCGACCTTTGGGTATACGCCCCCGTCGCTCTGCCAACTGAGCTACAGTGTCAGTTGGCATCCAGCGCGAAATTTCTCTATCCTTTGTTTCTTTTTTACACGTTCAAGTAGTGTTTGCGTTTCCTACCTCCGAATTTTAACTAATTCGGACGGCTATAATAAATGACGGATATATAATAATAATATCTATATTTGTAAATGAGTTTAAGTATAGGACATTACCTACAACAGTATTTCTCAAACTTTTTTTTGGGTTCCTTGGTATAAATAACTAGTGTTAAATTAAAATAAGTTGGGAATTCTGAGATACTGTCATATCATAAAATTGATTCAAATAACCTAAATTTGTTCCATAGGGGTAGACAAAGACCATCGAGTGAGCTGTGTTTGATCTGGAAAGTACCTCTAGCGCTCAATTCTAATTTATTACCATTTCATAATCACTTTGAATTATTCAATATTAATAAAAAGAATACTCTATTGGAAAAAAATATGTAGCACTTTTCTAATGCGTAATACTTGGTAATAATATAATTCTTATAACGAATTATACTTAAAAACATACAAAAACAAGCACACAGAAATTAGTTATAAAACATTTAGATTAACTATAGTTCATTTGTTTTATTCATGTTTTGCATTTGTTCGTTTATCCTGTTATTTAATATCCCTTTTTTGTTATAAATATCTTTAAGAACCACTGGCTAACACCCATATATGTATTTTAGCTATGGAACGTGTCATAATTGTACGCGCGGGTGGTTCATACAAATTGTGTGTAAATTGGTCACGACGACGTTAGTACAACGATACCGCGCACGATCACTTCTCTTACTATTACTGCAAATACACTTTATTTATTCCAAAAGATAGTTGAAGTATTACAAATTCTAGCCAACAATTTAGACTATGATAAAATAGTTCCAGTTTTTGGTTGTCAGATCATCGATGAGTAGTGTCAGCTAAGGATAACACTGTTTTATTTCTTTGTAAAGAGATTTAGTTACGTGACGCTTTTGAAATCCTGTCATCAAGAAACTTTTCACCATCAAATTCAAATTATTTATTGTAAGTCACATTGTGGGATTAGGTGGTAATGAGTTGATTAGATACAAATGTGACACTCTGTAAAGCCTTAGAAACCTGAGGGGCATAAAATTACTTAATCAATCAATTACCAAAGGTTGCAGAAGAATTGTTAGATTCAAAAGCTCTAGCTAACCCTTATAGAGGATATAACTTTAAGTATAAGTAAGGTAAGCTGAACAAGACAATACTTACAACAAAAGTGACTGCCAAAGAAATAGAGTGACGAATCGTGCAGTTCGCTAATAGATTTATCTCTCAACTAAGCTGTTTTAATTATCAGACTTGTCTTGGCTGTTTTAATTGTAGTAAGTAAGGAAAGTACAACTCGTCTGGTCACGAGCCATGGTATAACTATCATAATGTTGTTCATTGTTTTGTCGTCTAGTTTTAGTCATATCATTTGACACATAATTAAGAATAAGTAGTGATGTTTGTGAAATTAAATGTGAATTACATCATTTGTATGATTTTTTACTCTATCATCATTCATAATTATAACACAATAAATCTTAAGCGCCTGTAACAACACTAACGGGAAGAAATAGAAAATGGATAAGTAAAGGAAAGAATAATTTCGACACCGGCGGGGATCGAACCCGCGACCTCGGGTATACGCTCCCGCCGCTCTGCCAATTGAACTACAGTGTCAATAGCTGCCAGCGCGAAATTCTTCTATCCTTTGTTTCTTTTACACTTTTAAGTAGTGTTTGCGTTACCTACCTACGAATTTTTTGCATATTCGGAAGGCCAATTGTCTACCTCTTCAGATAGAATAAAAATGTTGGGAACGCCTAACTATCACACAATTTGAATGTTTTTGTTCATGAAAACCTCATGTGGGGATTATCTATACTTATAATAAATCTGTAGAGAGGTCAATTCTGTACATGAAATATATTTTCAAAATAACTATCAGGTGGTGATTAGGGATCGATACTGATGCCAAAAATGCAATCAGTAAAATTTTTGTCTGTCTGTCTGTCTGTCCGTCTGTCTGTCTGTCTGTCTGTCTGTCTGTCTGTCTGTCGGTTTGTATGTTCCTTATGGAAACAAAAACTACTCGACGGATTTTAACGAAACTTGGTATAATTATTCTCCATGCTCCTGGGCAGGTTTTTGTATACTTTCCAGCAGAGTAGTAAAGGGGAATTTTGGGAAATTTTGGGAAAACGGGAGAAGTTACTACATTTTTTAAGCTTCCGTCGCGTGTGCAGCCTTAATGGTTAAACTTACATAGAAATCATTTATGACGGAAATATTCTTCATAAAATTATCTAAAAAAAATCCTCAACAGTTTATGTCTATCTTTTACGGTTGACTCACAATAACACGTGTAATTCCTGATAGCTTAGCAGTTCGGAACATTCTGATTATATTTGTTTACTCTTAAGTTTGTAAACCTCTCACTCATCCCTAATTTAAAAAAGGTAACATTATTACCTATTCAATTAAAAAAGAATCATAGAAATCGGTAGAGAAACACCGAAATTATACATAAAATAAGCCATCGCGCCCGTGACCAAAACCGAATCGTTACTGATTTACATATAACATACTAGATGGCGCCAGTAGTTGCATCCTACAATACGTAATGATTTATTTTTTAGATTGTTATAAATACTTCATAGCGTTTTATTCCAAAATTTGCTATTAAACGGAAATACTGAACCGTTCATTAAAGCGCATTAAAAATCACCAAACTACACTGTTTAGGGAGTGCTATAAATTAAATAAATTGAAAACATTGCGCTGAATTTCACAATGCTTGAGCAGTGACTAAAGAAAGAAACCTCAGATATTTAAAAAACAACGCTACCCGTGCGAAGCTGGGACGATCCACTAGTTACTAATAAATAAAGGAAAGAAAAATTTCGACATCGGCGGGGATCAAACCCGCGACCTCCGGGTATACGCCGGGTATATTGTTTTTCTTTCCTTTATTTATCCTGTATTTATTAGTGATAATCTCCACATGAGGTTTTCATAAACAAAAACATTCAAATTATGGGAAGAAATGGGTTAGTACTGACACAACGCACCTGCATATAATGACAGATGAAATACATTTTAAATCTGATCAAACAGATAAAAGGTACAAAAACTGATGCATCTCATAAAGAAATTACCGGCAAGGTTATTTTAGTTCCTAAACGGTATAATCTAGTATACGTTTTTTCATTATGTTTCCGATCCCATTATAAAAACAAGTCGTGATATTAAGAAGGTCACACATAGCCTCTGCCCGTGACTGCCTTACGAACTAATTTGAGGAGGTTCCTCGAATTTGTTATTATTTGTATCGTTGCTCGTTACACCGTATTGCGAATTACTCTAGAGCACGAAATCTAATAATATTTCACTGTGTAAAATGAATACATTATTCAGAAAACATTATTTCCTTAAAGGCTAATGTAATTTTATTTTTATGAAGGTTGTATATCTGTTTCTCTTATTATACATTTTCATAAAAAAAAAGATGGATAAATGCATTGTGTGCGAGTCATTAAAATGTATAGAACCAAATCAAATACATACATACATACATATACTCACGGCTATAATTCCCTAGAAGGGGTAGCCAGAGCCATGGAATTATAAATTCCTCAGCCACTTTTGGAAGTTGAGTGGGGAAAAAGCGATAAAATAAAGGTTTTTGGTGATGGGTCTCCAACCGCATCGCCCAAAAATCCAATAAAAAGTCCCAATACCCTTAGTCGCCTCTTACGACACCGTGGGTAGAAAGGGGTAGCGACATTCTAAGCCGGCACTACACGGTAAATCAAATACCTTCTCGCTTATTTTATTATTCGTTTGTATGAAATATTATAACTTTTTGGAATTTAGTATAGAATATACTTGTATTTTGTTCACTTCTAAATACTTCATACGTGTTTTTTTCATATTAACTTTTACAATCATAAATAATGAGAAAAGTATACAAGGGCTTATTGAATGTATAATTTTTATCTTTTTTATCTTTTAGAGTAAATGTAAGTCGGTAAATGTAATTGCAATATTAAGGAATTTTTTGATGACCAAAACAATAAATAGAATACCTCGATTGTTCTACAACTAATCGATGTTTGCCGTGCCCTTACAGGGCGTCACCTGTACTTATATTTTTTTCCAATTTGTAACATCTCATCAACTTGTGACATACAAATAAAATGAATTGAATTGAATTAAATGGAGAAGGGTATAGATATGAGATTACTAAATTTTAAATGGATTTTTATTTTGTACTTGAAATTCCGAACCGAAAATAAGGTTTTTCAGTGTATTGCGTTTTATACTTTATTTTTCAATGACTGTCTGTAAAATGCAAAATTGACAGTTCAGATCCACTGTGAAAGTTATAATTTATTAACCTTAGATCTCAAAATTCTTAAACGCTGTCAAATCTATATTATATAAAATAAATATAAAAAATAGTTATAAACCGCAGAGTGAGGTTACATCTGACCATCTTATCAAAACAATTGCTAATACGACATGCAATGCAGTAAGTGTTGGCAGAGACCCACTCCACAACGACTGATCCGTGACCGGCGGTAATGAGTCGGTAATTACGTTACGGTGGTGAAGCCTCCTCGATACAGCCTAGTGTTTGGATTTCAAATGCATGAGCCAAGTTACTTACAATTGTAATGATTCATGTTACACGAAATTACAGTGATTTTATGTTTTGTTCCAACTTCAATTATTGTGTCAATTAGGCTTAAATCAAAAAGAAATGTAAGTTATTATTAAAAATGTAAAAAAAGTATTTATAGGGTTAAAAGTATTTAGTATCTCCCAATTTATTTTAAGGAAAAATATTAAAATAAATCGTACCTTTTGCAAACACTTCTTTGACACCCCGTTTATGTCTTTTCTACGCGCGTATTATAACACTAACCGTGACAAGTTTATAAGTATTGCTTGTTACGAGTAGACAATATTATTTAATAGTTTGTAATAATGTTTAAAGTACCGAAAATTTGTGGCTGATCATGGAAAGCTAATTAACTCCAATGCGGAATGTGATTGAGTTCAGAAATGATTAAACTAATTGACAAATTCTGCTGTAAATGCTTTATTATATTTTGATAGTACATAAATTGATTTTCTACAATTTTCTGAAGGTAACGAAGTTATTATATAATTTATAAAAATAAAAAAAATATCTATGAACTCCTAATAAATTTATATTTCCACCACGGAATAAGCACAAATTTTTGAATTTTTGATGGCAGTTAAAATCCAATTCACAATATCTGCAATGCATCCATACATATTTCATTTCTGTTACAAGTCACATAAGCTACGGCGCGACACGTGCTCTCATTTTAGATGGTTTTTGTGCAAACCTATTGCAGTAACGACGGGACCAGATCATCAAACAGTCTCACAAAGAACTTTGCATCACATTCCCAACCATCATTCGTTATTCCCATCTTAACTGATGTCTGATCTCGTTCATTTCACACTCTCATTCTGAACTTTATGCCGAAGGCAATAAAGAGCCTTATTTTAGTATCAGTGACATTGAGTTATGTTTGAAAATTGTAGAAATGGGAGTACGCGATGCATCTCATTAAAATGGCGACCCGGGCTCGGTATTGTTTCGAGATATTTAATTGTCTTTACACGTATTTATGTGTTTGTCTTTGTGTAACGTTTTAATTGTTATTTTTATAGTTGCTAATTGTTGTTCTCTCGAGAGTACAATAAATCATTAAAGCTTTGTTAATTATTAACACGCAATAAGAAAGAGTCAAAAAATCAATTTATTGTTTGTTCTAATTTAAATAGGCTATCTTTTAGGACTTTATTTTAATGATGAAAAATGCACACTTTGTTTGGATATTATAAACTTAAAGCATGATTGGTGATAGGAGTTCCGCCCCATCGCCCAAAAATCACTTGAAAAACTCCAAAACCTTAAATAATGGGTTAGTGCTATTCTTAACCGATTCTACACAGCCGTTTTAGTGTGACGCAGAAAAATCCAACGACGTTGCTAGTTTTGTTCATTAAACAGTTTTCTTGTGAACCGAGTTGAGCAATGAGATGAGTTACACATGGAAAATTAATCGTCTTTACCTTTTGTACTTTATCTAATGTTATGAACATACTCGTATGAAACTGTATGTTTTTTTAACACGCTTTTATTAGGTCGACCTGTATGTATGTAACTATGTAATCAAATCTAAGAAAACTAATTTAACCATCTTCTAAAGGTCATAGCGTTATGAAAATTGGCAGTTGTATATGATTTTGATGACAATACAATAATATGGTACTGTCGAGCTGATCTGATGATGGAGCCGGAAGATATGAACTGGAACTTCATGATGCATGATCGTATCATAGCCGTGTTCGGACTTTTTAGAAAGGTCTTGTAATGAACCTTGACCACGATTAGTTTTCAAGGTCTGAATACAATAATATGGTACTGTCGAGCTCATCTGATGATGGAGCCGGAAGATATTAACTGGAACTTAATGATGGATGATCGTATTATAGCCGTATTTGGACTTGTTAGAAAGGTCTTGTAATGAACTTTGACCACGATTAGGTTTGAAGGTCTGAATACAATAATATGGTACTATCGAACTGATCTGATGATGGAGCCGGAAGATTTGAACTGGAACTTCATTATGAATATTAGCATACGATGTATCGTTACCAATCCATAACGTCCCAATGCTGGGCACGGGTCTCTTCCGTGAGGAAGGTATTAGCCATACTTCACCACGGGGGCCAGCCGGGTCGGTGGAGGTTTGTAAGGCTAGTGGTCACCTTACCGTTAGATGTTATCAAGCCGCCCGTTTGGGTTGGTTGCTTAACTTGTAAATACGATCACATCAGTCCAACTGAGCTACAGGCGCTACTACGATACGATGTATATTGACGTGTAAATGGGGTAGTAGCTTGTTAAAGATCCCACCCAAGCCAAGGTGAGAAACGTGCCGAGGGCTGAATGGCATGAGGTTGGTTAAAAATGTCATGTCGCTAGCGTCACCTCAGGGAACCGGGCGAAACCCTGTTGTAAGTAGCCTTGCTACTCTACTCGGACCTCTGGGGGAGTTGACCGTTTAATTGTCTTATACTCGTGGGAATACTATGGTAAAAACTAAACATAAAGAAACAACAACTCAAAGAAAACGAAGACTACAAAAAGAAAAGGAAAAACGCGACCAAAAAAAACGAAAACTCAGTGAAAAGGAAAATTCTCTACAAAAACAAATATCCAAAACGTACATGCAAAAATATAGAGCTAGAGAGACACCAGATCAACGAAATAAACGTTTAGAAAGTTTAGGACAGTACGAATCTCAGATGAGAACATCGCAGACTGAAGTAAAACGTGCGGCTCGTCTTGAATATTTACGTGAGGGTGGACTACCGAGTATATTAAGACTTTTCAAAGGAGCTAAAATCATGTTGCGTTCAAATATAAACGTAGAGAAGGGGCTCGTGAATTGGAGTATCGGTTTTATCACGGACATCGTCTGGCCACACTTTAGACGCGACTAAATGTATGAAACCGACATCCCGTCTATCAAAGTTAATGTCGGTAACGACGGCAAGCACCTAATTCAGCCTATAGGCATCCAATTCCCGGCCAAGTACAGATTCGGTACGGTGGAAAGGCGCATGCTCCCAGTGATTTTAAGTTGGGCATCTACCGTGCACAAGATGCAAGGTTGTACGGTAGACCACGCCGTGGTGTACTTAGGGTCCCGTAATTTTGCGGATGGACAGGCATATGTGGCGCTAAGTCGAGTAAAATCACTTAGTGGTCTCCAGATTGAAGAGTTAGATTGTTCTAAGCTGACAGGTAAGACACCATCAATACAGACGCACTGGCGGATATGGAGAGGATGCGGGCTCATTCGTCTATTTGAAATAAATGTTTAAAATATGCCATTTAGCAAAGACTAAAAAGCGTAAAATAAATTAATAGTTTAAAAAACACTAAAAAACACGCTTTTATAAGTGCACTTAAAAGTCAAAAATAAATTACGGGTCGTTAAAGTTGTCTCTATTCCTGGGCTGAAGTGTAAACTATGTGCTTTTAATTATAATATTTGATTGTAAAAGCGTGGGGCGCTGGAGCAGGAAAAACTTTTTTGTATTTATTTATACACGAACAAGAACTCTACATTTTGCCACTGCTGACTAGTACTTTGAACAGACTGTTTAATATAGAGCCTCCAACTAGTGGTGCTGCAACTCTAGTTAGAGTGCCGATCTCTGTAACCTGCTTCCCGAAACATCGCTTAACTTGATTTCTTAGCAAGGTAAACAAAAAATCTTTCCTTTTCCAGCGCCCCACGCTTTTACAATCAAATATTATAATTAAAAGCACATAGTTTACACTTCAGCCCAGAAATATAGACAACTTGAACGACCCGTAATTTATTTTTGACTTTTAAGTGCACTTATAAAAGCGTGTTTTTTAGTGTTTTTTTATTTACTTTTTTCAAATATATTACATTTATAAAATCATTAACAAAAGTTCTTGGTTCTTTTTCGTTTTCCGCACTTGACTACCCTCTTTTGAGATTTATAGCTGTGAGTTTATTAGTATAGATATATTATCTTACTTACGAGTAAAATGCTAAAAAGTATTTTGATTAAAGGTGCCCTCTAAGATGGTAAAAAGAGTTGGTAAAGCGAATACAAAGGGGACATGTCGTCGGAAAGCTAGTATATTGTTAAAAAATATTGGTATTGAATGACTTATTTTCTCACTTTATTGTTGTTTTTTACCATTTCGAAACTTGTACCATAATCATATTGTGTTATGGTTACATAAATAATAAGTGCTCAAAAAGGCAGGCGTCCGAAGTATAAAGAATAAAAGAGCATGTATGAAAAGATTGATGGATGTAAACGAAGAGAGGTTTGTCAGGATCGTACGAAGTGGCGATCAATAGTCTCTGCCTACCGCAATTGGAACTAATGGCGTGAGTATATGTATGTATGTTATCCGTCTATCTTCGAGTATCTAAACGAAATAATTCTGAATAAATAAATCTCTCAATTTTTCACGTCATCCTATCTACCCTCATAAACATATTATAATGAGAAGTAATAGATGATCTCGCGCCGTGCCCGCTGCGGTCATCATTACACACACTCGCACACTCATTAGCCGCACACTCATTACACGCCATTTCTTGGGACGAGTCGGTCTTGCAACACACTAAATATCTGTCTTATATCTCCATTACATTCGTATAATCAAAGGTAAAAACATTAGACATATTTGACCAAATGAAGAATGTGATAAAAAAGTAGGCGCCTGAAGTGTGAAAAAAAGCCCGCATGAATAGATTTATGAATATAAGCGTTTAATTAAATATTTTTGTTCATGAAAACCTCATGTGCGGATAGTTACTAATTAATGAAGAATAAATAAAGGAAAGAGAAATTTCGACACGGGCGGGAATCGAACCCGCGACCTCGGGTATACGCCCCCGTCGCTCTGCCAATTGAGCTACCGTATCAATGGCTGCCAGCGCGAAATTTTTCTATCCTTTAGTATTCCGCATTAGTTAAAAATTCGGAGGTAGGAAGCGCAAACACTACTTAAACGTGTAAAAGAAATAAAGGATAGAAGAATTTCGCGCTGGCAACCATTGACACGGTAGCTTAATTGGCAGAGCGACGGGGGCGTATACCCGAGGTCGCGGGTTCGATTCCCGCCTTTGTCGAAATTTTTCTTTCCTTTATTTATTCTTCATTAATTAGTAATATAATTGTAGCTCGATAGGATGGTCAAAATCGTACATCGCTGCTTACTCCAATTGGAGCTAATTGCTTGAGTTTTTTTATGTATAAAAACGATCCTTAGTTGTACACCATAGACTAATATAACAAACAATAATTGTTGTTCAAATGGCTCGCAGCTATATTCCCAACATTAGGGACCACACCAGAGATGTGTGAGGTAAATGTGGTTTTAAGTATGAACGTTAGTCCGAAACATGCTGGTATGATTATTATATATAAGTGTATTTTATGTATTAAATACATACATATACTCACGGCTATAAATCACTTAACGGGGTAGCCAGAGCTTTGGAATAAGTAATTCCTCAGCCACTTTTGGAAGTTGATTGGGAAAAGATGGTAATAATAAATGTTTTTGGTGACGGGTCTCCAATCACATCGCTCAAAAATCAATTAAAAAGCCCCTATACCCTTAGTCGCCTCTTACGATCACCTACGGGTAGCAATGGGGTAGTATTATTCTATGCCGACACTACACGGCATTATGTATTAAATATAAGTTAAATATAAGTGTAATATACTCACATGAGAATATTATCAAACGATGCATGATGTCGGTGCCGCACGGTGCTACTCTAGGATCTGAAACGAATGTCAAATATTTTTGATAAAAAACGGGTATTATATCGAATTAAAAGAACCTGGAAGACCAAAATTTCACACATAAACATACATATATATTCTCACGGCTATAAATCCCTAGGGGGGGTGGGCTAGCTAGACCTTTGGAATAAGAAATACCTCAGCCACTCTTGGAAGTTGAGTGAGGAAAAGTTAACAAAGCAAAGGTTTTTGGTGATGGGTCCCCAACCACATCGCCCTATAATCACTTTAAAAGCCCCAATACTCTTAGTCGTCTCTTACGAACACCGTTACGTTTCTGTATTTGCCGTGTAGTGCGGGCTTAGAATGTCACTACCCCTTTCTACGCCCGGGTGTCTTTAGAGGCGAATAAGGGTATGGGGATTTTTTAAGTGGTTTTCGGCGATGCGGTTGAAGACCCATCACCAACGATACATTATTTCTACCCTCTTCTCCCCTATGTTCCTTCTTTCTTCCAAATGTGGCTGAGAAGTTTCTAGGTCTGGAGCTATGGCTTCCCCTTTTTGGAATTTATGGGCGTGAGTGTATTTATGTATGTACAAACACCCACGAGAAGATGTGAGGTAGTGCAATACTAAGCCGACACTACACAGCAAATACATAAACGGCTTTAAAATTTGAGTTTTGCAGTGGTAAAATAAGTTTTGTTTTTCAATCTATTATATATAAAATTAACAAATCATTGTTGATGAAAATCTAAACCAATATAAATATTTTAGTTTCAGGAGATGGTTATATTAGTAAAGAACGACAAAATTAGATTAAATAGAAAATGTGCTCAAGAAACCTGCGACGAATTTGGTCAATATTATAGGATGAACAAGTACCTTAACAGGAGATCTACTCTCCACATCGAGAACAATAACAGGCATACTTATCAGACAATATCATTCAACACTCAATCCATCCCTTCGGGTGCGAGTCGTGAGTATAACAAGTGTAGAGTGGTCATCGCCCCCGGACACCACGAACTAGGAACTGACTGACAAGGAATGACAGGACTTAAATATGAGAAATAATTTCAATAAATGTTAACCTGTCTTGACGCTAGTAGATCTGGAAATCTGTACCCTATTGTAGCCAATCATTCATTCGTTTAAAATCAATGAAGGGGTGACAGAAATGTTTAAACGTTGCTGCTAAGAGTGAATAGGAAAAAAACGATATAAGAAATTAAAAGTAAAATATTAAGAATAAGTCATGAAAACTTTCACATTTTTTTACAAAAGACAGAAGTAAATCAATTCGAACATAACTATTTCCAGATTCGCTTCCTAGGTAAAAAATGAATCTGATGTAAAAATGGTAAAGGCACAAGGCCTAAGGGCTTTTGCTTTGTTTGATATATCTATCAATAGTATGTGTCTTCGCTGATTGGAATAATTCTGTGAGATTAAATAAGTACAGTATTCAGTATTTTTATGATCTTTTTATGTTTGTGGCGGATGCTAAATTGATTTTTGTTACCATAAAATGCTCTTAGGCTATACCTGAAAATCAGTGTTTTTGCTTTATAGCATTTATAAACGCTGAGTTATGGCCTAGTTTGTGTTACCATAGCCCACAATCCTTGCACATTTGTAATTTGTTTTTTTTTCTTTTATTATCACACATTTTTACTTTTTACTTTTATTTTTGTATGTGTTTATGTGTTTTAATGTGTTGTATGTGATTGTTATGATAACATAAATAAAGTTTTTATCTATCTATACATACATACATATACTCACGGCTGTCCATCCCTACAAGGGGTAGCCAGAACTGAGGAACTAGAAGTTTCTCGGCCACTTTTGGAAAGTAGAGTGGGGAAAAGATGGTAAAAATAAAGGTTGTTAGTGATGGGTCTCCAACCGCATCGCCCAAAAATCCCTTAATAGCCCCAATACCGTTAGTCGCCTCTTACGTTCACCCACCGGTAGAAATGGGGTAGTGCTATTCTAAGCCGACACTACACAGCAATCTATCTATCGAAGTCATCTGATATGAAATCAACCCCAAAGTAGGTACAAATGATATGAAGTATGCCACACTAACTTGGAAATATCGTTATTATAAATACCTTCAAAGACTAAGTAACCGACATCCATAACTATTTCCAATAGCAATGTTGCTCGCAACAGAGATCGATCCCGCGATCTCAGAATACCTTCAAATAACTGGACTCAATCGAAGTTAAATTATATGTATGTATACCATTTATTCAACAGAACACTAAATAATACTAAAAACACAACACGATTTTGAAATAAGAATAGAATAACTTTTTATTGCACATCAAACACAAATTGACAAAAAAAAATCTACAGTTTACAGTGAGGCACAATTGGCGGTCTTATCGCTAAAAGCGACCTCTTCCAGCCAACCTTAAATTAATGCATCTTTACTAATTATGTTATGGAAATTATTAAATACTTTTAAATTGCATAAATATTATTAGTATAGATTGTTAATATTAGTTAAATTTAATTTATTTACAGTTTTTAGTTGCTGTGTAGTGTCGGCTTAGAATAGCACTACCTAATTTCTTCCGGTGGGAGTACGTAAGAGGCGACTAACGGACTTGGGGCTTTTTAAGGGGTTTTTGGGCGATACGGTTGGAGACCCATCACCAACAACCTTTATTCTACCACCTTTCCCCACTCAACTTCCAAAAGTGGCTGAGGAATTTCTAATTGCTCAGCTCTGGTTACCCCTTTTAGGGATTTATAGCCGTGAGTATATGTATGTATGTATGTATTTTTTTATTTACAAATTTAATAAAAAACCATTAGTTCTACGTTTCGCCGTACAAATAACAACTCAGGATGAATTTAAGTTCATTAAAAGTATTTTTTATAGTAAAATTACAGTATAAAATAGTTAATCACAATACTTTTAAACTTTTTGAATGTAGCTCATATTAAATTATGTCCCACTCAAGCACTTCCATTTCAAATAACCTTTTTCAAACAGTTAATTTTACTTTAAGAACCCGCATCCTCTGAGTCCAAAAGACTAAGAACTAACTACTTAATTTCAGCGATCATTTTGAAGTGAATTGAGGATAGTGAGTAAGTCACGCTCTTCAAGTGACTAATCGAAGGTTTCTGTTGAAAGCGGTGAGGAATGCGAATACACTTCAATGGGTTACACTAATGAGAGAATCATGAAGCGAATTTGTTCCTTGACTTCAATAAGAGCTGTTATTTTACGCTGTTTTGTTCAACATACATGCGTTTACACGCTTGCACTCTTACAATAGCTTATTTTAAATATAACCATGTATAGTATAACCGTGAGGTATGGTTCAGAATAACACAGTAGTTTCTCATCTGGAGATATCGCGCGAAACTATAATAGATACGGGGGATGTTGCATGATAACGATGAAAGCCCACCTCATAATTTCCTTAAGATAATTAAATATAAATCATTAGAGATGACACGCCCTGATAATATATACATATACATACATATACTGACGGCTATAAATCCCAAGAAGGGGTAGCCACAGCTTTAGAGCTAAAAACTCCTCAGCCACATTTGGAAGTTGATATGGGAGATGATGGTAGAAATAAAGTATCGTTGGTGATGGGTCTTCAACCGCATCGCCTAAAAGTCACTTTAAAAAGCCCCATACCCTTAGTCGCCTCTTACGACACCCATGTAAAGAATTAACCTATAATAAAATATTTCGGTCGAATCTTCTAGCAGAAAGTACTCATAAACTGTACATAAAATTTAGATGATATTTCTTTAATCTTGGGCGATGGTACAGAAATAGGTACAGTTATTGCGGTAGATTTTTAAGATCACTGAAATGACAACACTTATTTGACTTATTAAAGAATGAATAGATGACTGATTTGGAATGTCAAAATTGACAAAACCATGCTCCGGCAGCTAAGATAATAGAACCGATTACGTTGTAACGACTAAAAATAGAGATACAGTATTGTACTTATTTGACCTACAGACTGTATCAAAACGGTGACGTTTCTTAAAATTGTAGAATTGGGCCCCAGAGCTAACGAATTAGAAATTCCTCAGCCACTTTTGGAAGTTGCGTGGGGAAAAGATGGTAAAATAAAGATTGTTGGTGATGGGTCTCCAACCGCATCGCCCAAAAATCCCTTAAAAAGCCCCAATACCGTTAGTCGCCTCTTACGTACACCCACCGGAAGAAATGGGGTAATGCTATTCTAAGCCGACACTACACAGCATAGCCGACACTACACAGTAATAGTGCTATTATTATCATATTACTTAAAGTGGAACTAAAGTGCTCTAAAAAAACTTATGTATATGTGAAACACCGATACTTCTACTCAATTTACTGTGTTGAATTTCCCCTTAGTTTATTAAATATGAGTTGAAATATCATAAAACACTTCTACAATTTTTCAGCTAAGAAAAACCAATTCCTTTAGATTTAATTAATTACGTTTGGTTGTATAGGTAATGACTATATTATATTTTAGGTATGGAATGAAATATCTATTATTATTTATGTTATTCAGAAATATTGCTTTGCATCTATTTAATATTCCAAATACTACTAATTACTAAATAAACTTATAATGTATTGATTTCAATCTCGAATAAATTAAATAAAAACGGATAAAGATCTCGACAAGAATATTCACATTTATACTCCGTACCAATACCTCAATATTATAGTTACCATACAGAAATTCACGATATAACTAAACACTAATTGCTAAAACAGTAAGCACACTCACCGTATGGGTCCGGTGCAGGCCAGCACTTGACTGCAGGCTGCACGCGCGGACCTTCCCTTATATCATGTGACGGCGCCCGACCACCTTACCTACACCAATAACACTGAAAGTTTTAGTAATGAGCTTTCGTGAAACGTGGCTGAAAGTTTTATAAATTGGTTATTGAGATGGGTTAGCATATTTTAGCAAACATGTTGAAGTATTTATGTTTTTTTTTTAGATTACACATAACGCTGACATAAATATAGTCTGATTATGAAATATTATTAATTTGAAATTTTGTATTGTTTGACTTAACAAAGTGAAAGAAATCTTCTTTGGTGAATGTTATTCCGAAAGTCAATTCAAGGGACTGAAAAGCTGAGTAAATTAATACACACAGCGTATTTTTCCTCCATACCTTTTTGTGTTTTTCATTTAAGTATGCCGCCATCAATTTATGAATTATTATTTTATCATTGTAGCAGTATCTTTTTATTAGAAATTAACTTGAAATATCAAATATGTTTTAAACAACGTCGATCAGCAGCAAAGTTCATATAAGCCCCACCAAGCCACTTGGTCAGGTCGGGTTGGTGGTCTAACAATGAATAACATGTTGGTAGCCGAAAAAGACGGCTTGATGACCTGCGGAGCACTTAAATATCTTGATTTTCAAACTGTGATAAGAGACAACATGCTATCACGATCATGATCATGCCTTTTACGACTAGTATTTTTAATTTTGTTTTTTTTTGTTGTTATTTGTTTTTGATTATTTTACCACGTACTTTAAATATGGCGATAATAATTTGTGAATAGTTTGTATTTTGTCACAGTTGTGCCCTTAGGCAACGAATAAATACTATCTTTCTTTCTTTTTTTTCTTTCTATCTCAGAAATTATAAAAATGTATCATCATCATCATCAGCCAATAGACATTAACTGTTGAACATAAGCCTCCCCCAGAGATCTCCACAACGACCTGTGGTGCCTTTATCCATCAGCTTCCTTCTTGATCAACTCGTCAGTCCACCTTGTATCCTACCCACACTGCGTCCTCCGGTACGTGGCTGCCACTCCAGAACACGTACTGCAGTAAATGTCTGTACCCTCGGGCATTCACCCCAAGACCACAAATCCTGGCATTTACGCTCTTATCAACACGGAGGCTGTTTAATGCAAAAACATTGGCCTGTGTATAAAGTGAGTATAGATAGCAAAATTAGATATTTAAACATTTCTAATTTTCTTTACATCATATAAGCTCATATATAATATGGTCATGTATTGCCGTGTAGCGCCGGCTTAGAATGTCGCTACCCCTTTCTACCCACGGGTGTCGTAAGAGGCGACTAAGGGTATTGGAGCTTTTTATTGGATTTTTCGGCGATGCTGTTGGACCCATTACCTAAAACCTTCATTTGTACCATCTTTTCCCCACTCAACCTCCAAAAGTGGCTGAGGAATTTATAATTCCTTAGCTCTGGCTACCCCTTCTAGGGAAATATAGCCGTGAGTATATGTATGTATGTATAATATGGTCACTTTTATAGGTAAGTTTTTTCAGCTTTGTATTAATTCCATCTCTGATAATTATTTTGATTTGTACGTTACAAAGGTTGTAAACTCAAAATTTAAAACGTATCACTGGCCCCCACGATACAGGCTATGCCTAGTGTAGGGGCCACCAATATCAGTAATAATGTAAACACGGTTAAATTTAGCACTCAACTGACTTTGGGAATTATATAATATTATAATTGTGCAATTGAAATTTAATAAATTATTCTTATTACAGATCGCCGATCCGCGATATTTTCGTCAACATTAATAACCATGATAAATAATCCCACTTTTGACTTTAGAAAAGACGCATTGGTGTAGGTCCAATTCAGGATTCGAACCCAAGCCTCTCTGTATAAGAGGCGGTGGTGCTCCCCACTGAGCTGTCATGGCCGTTGAGCTTGTCTGAGCTGCGCTTCATATAATAATCGGATTAAAAGGGGTCTCTACAGCAAACTTTTCACCAATGAAAATTATTCGCGTTATAAGTGGCGAGCTCTATCGCCACCTTCGTGCATCTAAATTCAAACTCATTCGATTCCCACGAGTAGCTAGGGAAAGGTATTATTCACTTGGTGAGACAAAGTACAGTTATTTGGCAATTGAAGTGCACTAGGTTTGATTATATTTAGCCAAAAAACACTTTGATTATGTTTAAAGAGAAGAAAAATAAAAATTTTGAGGCTAAATTGCATATATTGCGCATTAAACTCTTGTTTATTGTAACTACGAACCATTTGCTTTAATTCATATGGTTAATGAACCCTTTTATTCTGAGATATTTGCTGTTGCCGTGTAGTGTCGGCTTAGAATAGCACTACCCCATTTCTACCCGTGGGTGATCGTAGGAGGCGACTAAGGGTATAGGGGCTTATTAAGTGATTTTTGGGCGATGTGGTTGGAGAACCGTCACCAAAAACATTTATTATTACCATCTTTTCCCCAATCAACTTCCAAAAGTGGCTGAGGAATTTTTCATCCCAAAGCTCTGGCTACCCCGTTAAGGGTTATAGCCGTGAGTATATGTATATGTATGTATGTATGTATATTTGCTGTGTAGTCTGAGCTCCAATTACTACTCACCCATACACTGACGGCAACTAAGTGATTATTTGGGAAATGTGGTTGGAGAGCTATCAACAATGAAACTTTATTTTACCAACCGACTTTCACAAGCAACTGATGAATCGATCATCACAAATCTCTGGCTATCTCTTTCTGGGATTTCAAGACATGTGTATAGATAATAATTATATTTAAAAATGCTGTGTAGTATCGGCTTAGAATAGTACTACCCCATTTCTTCCGGTGGGTGTACGTAAGAGGCGACTAACGGTATTGGGGATTTTAAGGGATTTTGGGCGATGCGGTTGGAGACCCATCACCAACAACCTTTATTTTGCCATCTTTTCCCCACTCAACTTTCCAAAAGTGGCTGATGAACTTCTAGTTCCTTAGCTCTGGCTACCCCTTCTAGGGATTTATAGCCGTGAGTATATGTATGTATGTATGTAAAAATTCAGCGTATGTTCATTATCTTGACTTCTGCCTTCCCTAAAGAATGTGATTCAGCCATAGTTCACGTCACCACCTAGTGAGGGTTGGCAGACTTAGTGTCTACTACCATACTAGGAATGTTTGATGGGTTAGTTTAAACCGTGTTTAATATACTGTTTCTTCTATATTTGTTCATTCCCATTAAAGTTGCAGACACAGAATTGTTGTTAAGATATTATTTAATGATCGGTTGTGTGTTATACAGTTTAACTGAAAATATATGCTTTACCTCTTGGTAATAAAAAGTTACCTTTTTAGATAAATATAGTTTCAAAAACATAACATAACATAAACGTTCACGCCGAATATTACCGAAGGGGTTGGCAGAGGTACTAATACCTACTTCTGAACATCACGTGACTTTGTCACCTGGTGTTCAGAGTACCCACGTTTTGCATGGACAGTGTACTCACGTGATAGGGGGCAGGCCTATCGCCGTTTTGTACGAATACACTGTCACATGACTAAGTACAACTCAGCCATGTGGGTTTCCTCACGATGTTTTCCCTCACCGTTAACAACCATGATAAATTAACCTCACATTATGTCTTAAGAAAAAACAAATTGGTGTAGGCCCGACCCGGGATTCGAACACTAGTCGTTTGCACGATAACCGGTTTTCTACCCATTGAGCTGTCACGTCGTCACTTAAAAGTTAAAAATCATTCCTAATATAAGCTGAAAGTGCTAATGCTCAAAAAATACTAGTATTGATGTGAAACAGCATGAGTTGCTCGATAAACAAAAAAATATTTCTTCAGCGCCCCACGCTTTGAATTAAATCTAGCGGTTTAAAGTACGTCAAAATCGGGTCTTAAAGAGTCGGTCACATACATTCAGGTGAAGCTAATTAAGAATGTTAAATATTATCCTATTTGTGATATTACTACTATTATAAGTATTTTGTAGTGTTATGTTAACATGATCAAATGGTTCTGACGGCTTAACATGCACTCCGTAGCACGGAATCATCTTCATTTTTGATTAATCTGCTGATTCAGCCTGCAATATCCTAATCTAACTGGAATGTCTGGCAAATAAAATCTTAACCGTCTTAATTCTAGGTTTTGCAATCAATGACGAATCTAAAAATATTTTCAAGCTATCAAAATGTGAAGAAAAAAAGGGCATATATAAATAGATTGATGAATTAATTAAATGAAACTCAAGAGGCTGGTGATCCTTAGTCTTCGTGTACTCAAATAGGAACTAATTGCGAGATTATAAGTATATTTGTAATTATATAAATCCACTAGCTGAACCGCCAAACGTTGTTTTGCCATATAAATTATTTCTAGGGAATTTCTTGTTGATAAAATATAATTGCCGCGTAGTGCCGGCTTAGAATGTCGCTACCCCTTTCTACCCACGGGTGTCGTAAGAGGCGACTAAGGGTATTGGGGCTTTTTATTGGATTTTTTGGCGATGCGGTTGGAGACCCGTCACCAAAAGCTTTTGTTTTATTATTACCATCCTTTCCCCAATCAACTTCCAAAAGTGGCTGAGGAATTTCTAATTCGTTAGCTCTGGCTACCCCTTCTAGGGATTTATAGCCGTGAGCATATGTATGAATGTATGTATGTAAGATTTAGAAAGCCCATACAAGTAACAAAATACGTTGTACACGTCAATCACCCATTTGGCTATAAACGAATTCTAAAAAATCAGAGCAATAATAAGATAATCAAGCAGTACTATAATCCGAGTATTGTGTCAAGGAGTTAAACCCCAGAGATTCCGCTGTCGGATGACGTGCATTAGTGGTCGAGCGATGGCCGCTAACCACGGGTCCGCAGCCCATCACTACGGCGGCCATCTTGCGACACACTCACATTTACCGCCAATTTTATACTATGATCCTATGCAACCATTTGGATTTAAGGCAGATGCATTTTTACGCTTTATTTGTCTAAGTTGATAAGTTTAACCATGTCTTATGATAAAAAGTAAATGAGTCAAGTCGAAAGTGGTAAAAATAAGTAAATAAAGTAAGCATATACATATTTTATAACATAACATAAACGTTCACGCCGAATATCCCCGAAGGGGTTGGCAAAGGTACTAATACTTCTGAACATCACGTGACTTTGTCACCTGGTGTTCAGAGTACCCACGTTTTGCATGGCCAGTGTACTCACGTGATAGGGGGCAGGCCTATCGCCGTTTTGTACGAATACACTGTCACATGACTAAGTACAACTCAGTCATGTGGGTTTCCTCACGATGTTTTCCCTCACCGTTAACAACCATGATAAATTAACCACACATATGTCTTTAGAAAAGACAAATTGGCGTAAGCCCGACCCGGGATTTGAACACTAGTCGCTTGCACGTTAACCGGTGTTCTACCCATTGAGCTATCACTTCTGTCGTATTTTTTTAACACAAGCATAATAAAGTTAAAGCAGGTTTATCAGGATCGTTAATACGTTCAATAGTCTCTACCTACCCCAAAAGAATTTAATAGCGAGAGATGGTGTGTATGCATGTATGTAAAATTAGGATTAAGAGCCAAAAATTGCCTGATCCTATTTTACCAATTAGAATGGTTGTAATTGCTGGACACATTTAATTCAAATAAGCATAGAACTCAAATAGGCAAGCATAGAAAATATTAGGGAATATTATATGAAAACTGATAGTTTAAGCCTTTTTTGTTTATTGTTGCCTGAAATACAGGTAAATTACCTAGCTCAGGAACAGGAAAAT
Organism: Bedellia somnulentella; assembly: GCA_963576735.1. Lineage (NCBI taxonomy): Eukaryota > Metazoa > Arthropoda > Insecta > Lepidoptera > Bedelliidae > Bedellia > Bedellia somnulentella. Next base: position 14,462,419 of record OY755191.1, on the reverse strand, counting down.
GTTTATATTTTGTACTTTAAATAACTAACTAGGTGAAGACGAATATTATGTACTTTTGAAAACTGAATATTTTTTTATTGTTTATTATTATTTAGACGAAGCTCGATAGGCTTGCCATCAAATGTCTTTGCCTCTAACCGGAACTGAGAAAGCGTGGGTATAAGTATGTATATTAGTATTTTTAACAACCTATCAATAAGTCTTGACCTTATTAATTTAAAACAAAACGAAATGAAAAGTGCAATAAATAAATACTTCATTGAGGGTAAATATGTGAACCCATCGCCCTCCACCTCTAAATAAATAAGATGTTTTTTATTTTTATTAAATAACTTATTTATCCAGTAAAATTTTAAAATCTTTTATTAGAAAATTAATTTCTTCCGGTGGGTACACGTAAGAGGCGACTAACGGTTTTGGGGCTTTTGAGGGATTTTTCGGCGATGCGGTTGGAGACCCATCACCAACAACCTTTATTTCACCATCTTTTCCCCACACAACTTCCAAAAGTGGCTGAGGAATTTCTGATTCCTTAGCTCTGGCTACCCCTTCTAGGGATCTATAGCCGTGAGTATATATATGTATGTATGTATGTTTTATTAGACTCCCCAGAGGCCACAATCTAGTTTATAAGTATAGATTAATACCCCGCTGTTCTATAATTATAAATGTTTACAAACCTTTAAAATAAATAGTTTCAAATTTTAATATATTTTTTTTATATTAACATTCTAGATTTGGGGCTCAACTCCTAGTTACCATATTATGTACCATCCTTTGCAAGGCAATGCAAAAGATGGTACATAATATGGTAACTATTACAAACTACGCTGTGTAGTAAGCTTATAGATATAAAAGAACATAACATAATATAGAAATAAAAAAGAACTTACACACAATAGCATAATTGGCATAATGCCTCCGCAGCCTCCTTAGAGGTCAGGTTTATACGAACCGTTTTAATAATTACCTCTGACCTTAGCCTTAGAGTACTGCTTGTACTTAGAAACCTCATTAAAAAAGAATCGAATCCAGACCCCTTAGCGTTGCAACTATTGAGTTCTGTAATTTATATAAAAACATTTCACAACTCATAAACATAACATAAACGTTCACGCCGTTTATCCCCGAAGGGGTTGGCAGAGGTACCAATACTCCTGAACTCACATGGCAAGCGCCATCTAGTTTCCAGAGAAGGTACCCACGTTTTGCTTAGACAGTGAACTCACGTGATAGGTGGCAGGCCTATCGCCGTTTTGAACGAATACACTGTCACATGACTAAGTACAACTCAGCCATGTGGGTTTCCTCACGATGTTTTCCCTCACCGTTAGCAACCATGATAAATTAACCACACATATGACTTTAGAAAAGACAAATTGGTGTAGGCCCGTCCCAGGATTGGAACTCACGCCCTTCTGTTTTTCGGGCGGGTGTTCTACCCACTGGACTATCATGTCGCTAGGGAAACTCATGTTAGGGAATATTCACGTGAAGCTAGCCAGATACACTCAGGATTATGCACAGTGGCGATCAATAGTCTCTAGCTAACCTAATGGTAAATTAATTGCGTAAAAGGTAAATTACAACTTTAAGACGAATGAATAGGAAAATAAAAGATAGAGCCCGTATATTCCGCCGTCCTGGCCAAGTTCGGATCCGCAGACTAACGAAAGCAACCGCGGTAGTAGCCGGGACCAATGGCTTATGATCCCTTTCAAAGCACGGAACCATCTTTGCTATTGAATAGTAAGGTGATTTAAGCTGCACTATCCAACCTAACCTAGTTATATCTCACAAACTTAAATTTAAATTATGCAGTACCTTATAGAAATTGAACCTGAGATTCCGGATTATTTATCATGGTTGTTAACGGTGAGGGAAAACATCGTGAGGAAACCCACATGGATGAGTTGAGTGTCGCCCTCTATCACGTGAGTACACTGTCCATGCAAAACTTGGGTACTCTGAACACCAGGTGACAAAGTCACGTGATGTTCAGAAGTATTAGTACCTCTGCCAACCCCTTCGGGGATATTCGGCGTGAACTTTTATGTTATGTTATGTTATTCCGGATTATACGCCAACGTTCTACCTATTACACGGAGGCAGTTAAGCTCGAGACTGTGCTTTTAAAACCCCTTGGTTGGGACGTTATTAAGACGTTACAAATTATATAGGGAATTAGAGAATCACACACAAACACACACACACACTCATAAATATACCGTACTACACATTTTGTGTTACATTTTTCTTGCTTAGCTGAATGTATTTCTGTGTATATTGTTTCTTCTTTGTCTGTTATTGGCTTTTTGGTAACTTATTTGTTTATGTGCTGTTAATACCCCTAATAACATAAAATAAAAATACATACATACATATACTCACGGCTATAAATCCCTAGATGGGGTAGCCAGAGCTAAAGAATCAGAAATTCCTCAGCCACTTTTGGAAAATTGAGTGGGGAAAAGATGTTAAAGTAAAGGTTGTTGGTGATGGGTCTCCAACCGCATCGCCCAAAAATCCCTTAAAAACCCCAATGCCGTTATTCGCCTCTTACGTACACCCATCGGTAGAAACGGGGTAGTGCTATTCTATGCCGACACTACACGGCGCATTATTTGTTTATGTGCTGTTAATACCCCTAATAACATAAAATAAAAATAAAATACTATATATCGACTGTGATGATGAAGACACTATGCTGTGTAGTGTCGGCTTAGAATAGCACTACCCCATTTCTTCCGGTGACATAATAGGCGACAAACGGTATTGGGGGCTTTTAAGGAATTTTTGGGCGATGCGGTTGGAGACCCATTACTAACAACCTTTATTTTACCATCTTTTCCCCACACAACTTTCCAAAAGTGGCTGACGAATTTCTAATTCCTTAGCTCTGGCTACCCTTCTAGGGATTTATAGTCGTGAGTATATGTATGTATGTATGATGAAGACGTAACTAAATAAAACTATGTTATTACATGCATTTTAAAGCATTTCCTTGTAAAAGCTAATAAGAAACATCATTATTATTTAAATAAGTCACTTAGCGCTGGCTATCCTATTAGTGGAGAACGATTACAGACTATATATCATCTCGCCATTATATATTTGCATGGAATATCTATAAACGTTTACTCATAACTTGGGCAAAACGTCGACACATAGATTTATAATATTTATAAAGAGTTGTGCGGTCGGTTACAAAGTAGCATGACTTATTTACATAATTATATTGACATAGTATCCAAGTCTATTACCTCGGAAGGGATGGTAGAGGTACTACATCTTAAGAATATCATTGATATTTTGAACGACGACATGAAAGTCCAGTGTGTAGAACACGCGCCCGAAAACAGAAGGGCGTGAGTTCCAATCCTGGGTCTAATTTGTCTTTTCTAAAGTCATATGTGTGGTTAATTTATCATGGTTGTTAACGGTGAGGGAAAACATCGTGAGGAAACCCACATGTCTGAGTTGTACTTAGTCATATGACAGTGTATTCGTACAAAACGGCGATAGGCCTGCCCCCTATCACGTGAGTATACTGTCTAAGCAAAACGTGGGTACCTTCTCTGGACACTAGATGGCGCTGCCATGTGAGTTCAGAAGTATTGGTACCTCTGCCAATCCCTTCGGGGATAAACGGCGTGAACATTTATGTTATGTTTATGTTATGATATTTTGAATTACCAATGCTCCAACGAAATGGAGGGCAAATCGATTGACACTTTATGATGATATTCAGAAGTATTATAAGCTCTGCCTCCACTTTGGGAATTAAAGACGTGAACTTTTAGAGATGCCTTTGTATTCAGTAATTCAAATGGCATCTACGCGATGTTCTTCGTTACTTTACTCTTGTACATCGTTACTCGTTACTTACTCGCCGGTCCACCTTGTGGTATCCTATCCATTCCCAATTAAATTTTGCAAGTCATACATATACCCTTAAATCCCAAAAAGAAACTCCTCAGCCACATTTGGAAGCTGATATGGGACAATATGGTAGAAATAATGTATCGTTGGTGATGGGTCTCCAACCACATCGCCCAAAAACCACTTAAAAAAGCCCCATACAGTTAGTCGCCTCTTACTACGCACGTAGGTAGAAAGGGGAGGTAACATTCTATGTCAGCTCACACGGCAACTCATTAATCTATATCAGCCTCGCACGTTCTTTTATAAAGTATGTGTAAATTCATTACCAAAATTTTTGGTGAGGCAGTTGAAATTTCAATTCAAAATTAGTATTTGTCACATATTGAGATTGGTATTGAGATTCTAATGTTACATCATTAAATCACATCCACATTTCCTCCATATATTATTAAATAAATTAAAAAAGCTTTTATCATCTGACTTCGCCGTGCCATTGATATTAATCTAAACCCTTGATTTAATTTTAAAAGGAAACTCTAAAGATGATATTGTAAGTAAGATAGAAAAAGGAATGTTGAGATGGTTTTGGGCACATAGAGAGGATGGATGATAGGAAATTGATAAAAGGTATCTTTAGAGCTAATGTGGAAGGTAATGTTAGTAGACGACGGCCACGAAAGACACACTTGGACCAAATTGAAAGTGTGCTCAAAAAGGCAGGCGTCCGAAGTATGAAGAATAAAAGAGCAAGTATGAAAAGATTGATGGATGTAGACGAAGCTAGACAGGTTTGTCAGGATCGTACGAAGTGGCGATCAATAGTCTCTGCCTACCCCAATGGGAATTAACGGCGTGAGTATATGTATAAAACTCTAAATCATAAAAAATATAATACTAGTGTAAGGATCGCAATTGTCTCTGCCTACCTCGATCGGGCTCAATGACGTGGGTATGTTATACAACCACCTAGTTCAATAAACATAGCACTTTTTATTTCAGCAAAAAACAGTTTGAAGAGTAATGCCTCGTTAAGGAACAAGCATAACTAATCAAATCTTGCATAGCGTCAACATCAGAGTGGAGACGATTTCGACGTACTTATTATGTATTTGGCGGCGTAATATTGGTAATTTTTGGGAGAAAGAGGTGAAAGTTAGAAAAAAAAGCGATTTTTAGCCGGAAGTCTAGGTAAACACGCGGCTACAAATCACAAAAGGGTATATCCGGAGCTAGAGCATTAGCGAAATTTAACATTCAGTAAAGAACAGAAGATAAGCATAGTTGGTGATGGATTATACTATTAATTATTTAAATAATCCTGTACACTGTATGTAGTCCTGAAAAAATATACAGTAAAACCCGCTTAAGACGATTTCTAAGGGACCCCACCAAAAACGCGTCTTAAGCGTGAAAGCGTATTATGCTGGAAAGGCAAAATAAAACGAACGTACAACATATTTTGTTCATAATTTACATTATTTAAGATAATCACTTATTTTGGTTTGTCAGAATTTCAACATAATTAAACTTTTGCAGTGCTTCTTCACTTTCATCCAAAGTCAAGACGCACATGAATTTTAGAAAGAAATGTAGGCAATTGATTAAATCGACAAATTAATAAATATAATGCAACCATATTATTATGTTTTTTTTAATAATTGTTTTTTTTCCATTTTACTTATTTTTACTTTATTGCTAATTTTATTGAATCATGTTAATGTTATTTTAATTTTAATTTAATTGTACTTTATTTAGTTTAATTCTTTGGAGTTTTACTTATATTTATATTATTTGTTATTGTTTTGAGTAGCTTTGATAATAATATTATTTAAGAAGAAGAAAAAAGCTAACGATAATAACTAATAATGTTGTGTGCACTTTTTTTGGCATTGTAACAGAGCCGAATCAAATTTTTTGTAAAAAGGTAATGTTTGTTATAATGCTGTTTGTGTACGTATTAATTAAATTAAATAAATAGTGTCTTAAATCCAGCTGATAATGCCTTAGGCGCTTTTTCGCATATTATGGGGCCAACTATGGGCAGTTTTAAATCTCGTTCTTGAAAAAGCTATTCCACCAAAACTATTACCAATTTATCAAACTTTCCTACCGTTTGTCTTTTACTCTGCACACCTCCCAATCTGAATCTTTCTTTAATATCTTCTCTATTCTTTAAAATGATAGATAACGTAGAAATAGGTATTGAAGCTCAGCAGCTAACTGAGTTTTATTCGTTGTTAGTGACTTTTTGTCGAAAACTCTCAATAATGCTAAACAATCAAAGGGTACTCGCGACAAGTCAAGAAATGACGGTCGGGAAGGCGTATTGAACGGGAAGACGAATCGTATTAAGCGTTAAGAAAGAAATGTATGAAAATATTGTTACGACATCTGTTCGCAAGTAGGAGATAGGATTTGCCACTACTAGATAACAGATGGCGTTACTAGTATTCTAATAAGTAAAGGAATTACTAGATGTTTCTCGAATATCGACTTTTCGAGAATGTGGTACTAGAACTTTCTGTAATATTCGCGTATTTGAGATTTGGCATATATAAAGAGCGACGCGTGCTACGGAGTGATTCGAGTGCGAAGAACTAAAGCGAGAACAAGCGAAATACTAGAGCAAAGAAATTAAATACGACAGTGCAGTGATATACGGATTACGGAAATAAGCTTAACGGTGTGGACAGTGTTACTAAAACGGAGTAAATTAGTGTTGTTAATTAGTGCGAGTATCGATAGTTAATTATCGATAGTGTTTGTTGTGTTGTGTAAAGTGCGTTATTGGTCAATAAATATAATTACACCTTATTGCACGAAAGTGTGACTGGTATTTATCAAATTAAGAACCCGGTACGTAACAATTGGTGTCAGAAGTGGGATTTGAAGATGCCAGTTATGCCGAAGGAAGACGGAAGAGAGGGTGTGAAGACACGCGCCCAGAAAGCCGCAGAGGGTGAACAGCTGTCGGAAATGAGGTCATCGGTCACGAACCCTCGGAGTGACATTCCAGAGGAGACGTCCGCGGTGACTAACGCGCCGTCTACATCAACGGCGCCGGCGGCCGCAACTAATACTGACTTGACGATGATAGTTGAAATGTTTCAAAGCATGCGTGAAGCACAACAAAGCATACAGGATGTTGTGAAAAACATACATTCGGAGGTACAGGATGTTAAAAAAAACATACATTCGGAGGTACAGGGTGTTGTGAAACAAGAAGTTCGTGAGTTGCGCGAGGAACAGCAAACTAAGTTCTCACAAGTTCTCACTGCGGTCAATGAAGTCAGTGGTCGGGTGGTTACTGTGGAAAAAGACATAGAGCAGATGAAGGAGCAGGTAACCACTATTGAGAAAGATATCGATGACATGAAGACCGACTTCCGCGGAATGGAGAAAAGGGTTCTGCAGCTTGAATCACGACCGGTCAAGGTTGTCTCCGGTGAGAATGTAGTAGCTGTCCATGGTCCTCGTGTGAAGGTTCCTCCCTACGACGGAACAACATCCTGGTCGGCGTATAGACATCAGTTCCAGACTGTTGCGGCTGCCAATGGTTGGACTGATGAACAGTGTTTGACTGCACTGACGGTGGCGCTCCGAGGTCAAGCACTGTCAGTAATAGAGGCGCTGCCGACTCCGAGTGGTGGTTTCAAGGACCTGCTGGATGCGTTGGAGTCTCGCTATGGAGAGCGACACCTGGAGCACGTGTTCCGCGCTCAGCTGCGTGATAGGGTCCAGCGTTCTGGAGAGGGACTTCAGCAGTGGGCCCTTGAAATCGAGAAGCTCGTCCGCAAGGCCTATCCCAGTGTAGATCCGAAGACGGTGGAAATGAACCTGGTGCAAGCATTCGTCGACGGCATCAGAGATATCGAAGTGAGAACAGCGGTGAGACTTCAACACCACACGTCTCTCAAGGATGCCTTGGCGAACGCTCTAGAAGTTGAAGCTTGCCGTCAGGATACGCGCCAAACTCATCGACTTCGTGAGATTGCGGAAGCAAATGAGGACGTCAAGGTCATTAAAGCACCCGTCGGAAGGAGTACTGGACCGATTTGTTATGGCTGCGGGAAAAGGGGCCATTTGAGATTAAGTTGCCCGCTGAGGAAGGAAGAAAAGAGGCAGGCAGAGGCTCCTGCCGCAAACGTCCAGGGAAACGAGCATTAGCCAGGACCGGGGGGCAGGTGCTGGCTAGAGAGGAGAAAGCCCCGACAATGACCATCTCACAAGACTGTAAACATTGCCGGAAGCAAGAGTCGAAGGAGGAGGTCGTGAAAGTGACTCGAATTTGTCCATTGGATGGATGGGAAACAGAAGCTATGCAGAAGGCCCAAGAAGAAGATGAGAACCTCAGACCCATCATGAAATGGAAGAAGGAAAAACACGATCAACCGGCTTGGAGTGAAGTAGCGTCCACAGGAGTGAGTACGAAAGCTTACTGGGCGCAATGGAACAGCCTGGTTCTGATCAATGGTCTACTGTACCGGAGGTGGGAGAAACCCAACGGTAAGGAAGAGCACCTACAATTGGTCGTGCCCAGAGCCAAGGTTAAAGATGTACTGCGGGAAACACATGACGGTGTTTCGGGCGGGCATCTTGGGGTAAATCGTACGTTGCAGAAGGTTCGTGCGAAGTTTTACTGGCTTCATTGTAGGGACGACGTACAGGACTGGTGCCGGAAATGTACAACGTGTGCCGCGGTGAAAGGTCCGCAGACCCGGAGTAGAGGGGGATTACGGTTGTACAATGTGGGAGCTCCCTGGGAGAGGATTGCCGTTGATGTGGCTGGACCGTTTCCACAATCAGAGTCCGGAAATAAATATTTCATGGTGGTGATGGATTACTTCACTAAGTGGCCTGAAGTGTTTGCCATACCCAATCAAGAAGCAATAACTGTGGCTACAAAACTGATTGAGGATGTGATCTGTCGATTTGGCGTGCCCCTGGAGATACACTCTGACCAGGGAAGAAATTTTGAGTCACAAGTATTTCAAGAGGTGTGCAAACTACTTGGAATGCATAAAACCAGGACGACGCCATATCATCCTCAGTCAGATGGAATGGTGGAGAGGTTCAACCAAACACTGGAGAGACAGTTGGCGAAGATGGTTGAAAAACATCAGAAGGACTGGGACAAACACATTCCATTATTTTTACTGTCTTACCGGTCAGCTGTTCACGAAAGCACGAAGGAAACACCTGCTTTCGTCAATTTCGGAAGAGAGCTACGATTGCCTGTAGATTTGTTGACAGGAGGGTCACCAGATGAGCCGCAGAGTGTAACTGAATATGTAAGCGATTTGAGGGAAAGAATGCAAGATGTACATTCCCTAGTGCGTGAAAATGGTTTACATGCTAGTGAAAAGATGAAAACCAGATATGACCGTAAAGCTAACACGCCGCGTTTCGAAGAGGGTATGCTCGTCTGGTTACACAATCCAACTCGCCAGAAAGGGAAGTCCCCTAAGTTACAAAATAGGTGGGAAGGACCGTACAAGGTGGTCACTAGAATAAACGATGTAACGTACAGAATTCAACGCCAACCTAGAGGGGCTTGGAAAATAGTTCACATCGATCGACTTGCGAAGTACCATGGAAGCAATAATACTCGGGACGAGTATTAATGTAAGGAGGGGGTAATGTTACGACATCTGTTCGCAAGTAGGAGATAGGATTTGCCACTACTAGATAACAGATGGCGTTACTAGTATTCTAATAAGTAAAGGAATTACTAGATGTTTCTCGAATATCGACTTTTCGAGAATGTGGTACTAGAACTTTCTGTAATATTCGCGTATTTGAGATTTGGCATATATAAAGAGCGACGCGTGCTACGGAGTGATTCGAGTGCGAAGAACTAAAGCGAGAACAAGCGAAATACTAGAGCAAAGAAATTAAATACGACAGTGCAGTGATATACGGATTACGGAAATAAGCTTAACGGTGTGGACAGTGTTACTAAAACGGAGTAAATTAGTGTTGTTAATTAGTGCGAGTATCGATAGTTAATTATCGATAGTGTTTGTTGTGTTGTGTAAAGTGCGTTATTGGTCAATAAATATAATTACACCTTATTGCACGAAAGTGTGACTGGTATTTATCAAATTAAGAACCCGGTACGTAACAATATATTTCAAGTTACAGGGACTGGCGTAAAAAGGCATATTATGCGAGAAATCGTATTAAGCGTGATCGTATTAAACGGGTTCTACTGTATTAAAATAGAGTATGTACCGAAAAGGCGACTGAATTCTGAAGAATAAAAGGGCATGATGAAAGTTGATGAATGTGGACAAATTTTGATAGGCATGCAGAGATCGTACAAACTGGCGACCTAGAGTCTGTGTTTAGTTCAATTGCAACTAATAGCTCTAGAATATGTATGCAATATTTTGTTTTAGTAATATTTAATAACTTGGTGAAGAATTAGTTATTCTATTTTATGTACTCACATTAGAGGTTATTATGGTATTTTGAGTTGCTGCAGTAATCGTTATCTTCTAAAAGTGGCGAAAAATAAGTTGATTCTAAGTCTAAAGCTTAAAGTCGATAGAGCTAACGACTTTGTGAAGCTCACGGGAATCCGTTGAAAATGGAGATCTTACTCGAGGCTTGTTTTCAGCAGTGAACATCGATTGGCTGATGATGAATAAGATAGTCTTCTAAACTAAATAAATGATGGTTCGTGATGGGTTTCCAGGCGTATAGCATCTGTTTGTAGGATATATTTAACCGAGACGATGCTGTGACATAATTATGACATTTATGACACAGTTTGAATTCACTAAAGAACATGTGTAATTTTGTTCCCCAAAGTAATTTGTAGTCAACAAAATATCGATGCTTAAATTCGCTACTAGGGAGAGTCCGAAACCAATCATAAATTTGTTATAACACACATGTTCTCAACCACACAAGGTATTTAATTAAATTGCCTACATCATACTAATATCAGAAATAATTAATATTTAACTAACTTTGATTGAGATGCGTGCGATGAGAAGAATAATTGATACGTTTAGTTGGAATTTATGTTTGTATGTCGGTTATATCGTCATGCCTGAGCACTAAAAAGTTAATAAAAATGACTATAATAGCAATTAAGCTCACCAGCAACTTTGTAAACTTCATTGAATACCGATGGATGAGGATATTGACAAACTTGGCATTGTATAGATCTCGAGTGGACGCATATGTCCACCAATGGATTAATTTACTAATTATGAAGATAATTACTTGTAAGACCAACCGTAATAGCTTAGTGGCTAGAACACCGCTTTCGTGTAGACGACTTTAGGGTTTAAATCTCAGGTCGGGCCTTCACCTCACAATTCATCTTTTCTAAACACATATCGCACTCTCAGAACGAAAGAATCTCAAGTCAAAAAAAGCGATATTGAGTTACAATCATAGAGAGACATAAAAAAGTATGTTCTATCCGATGATTAGTAAAACAAAGGCACTTATTGTTAAAAAAAAACAGGACAGCGAATTTTCTGTCCCTATAACAATAAGTGCTTTTGTTTAGGACAAACTTTTTTATGCCTCTTTATGGTTGCTACTCAATATCTCTATTTTTGACTTGAGCCTCTTTCGTTCTGAGAGTGCGTGCGTGGTTGATAATTGATTATAATCATTTATTTCAATCTGTTTAAAAGCCTCAAACTTTGCTAAAATTATAGTATAAGAGCTTCAGTATATGTCAAAAATATTAAACGCAAAAGTTAGTTAAGTTGATAATATGTAACCTTTAGATCGCTCAATTAGCTATTTGGGTCGCACCGCAGAGCAGCGTGCCCCGGCTCACGCGGCCCACAGACCTACAAACACACTTCCTGGGAGCACTTCATTAGACATACTAATTAATAATTATATCTAGGATTATGTTATACAATGTCGTTTATTGTTCTACTAGTGGATCGTCCCAGCTTCGCACGGGTAGCGTTGTTTTTTTAAATATCTGAGGTTTCTTTCTTCAGTCACTGCTCAAGCATTGTGAAATTCAGCGCAATGTTTTCAATTCATTAAATTTATAGCACTCCCTAAACAGTGTAGTTTGGTGATTTTAAATGCGCTTTGATGAACGGTTCAGTATTTCCGTTTAATAGCAAATTTTGGAATAAAACGCTATGAAGTATTTATAACAATCTAAAAAATAAATCATTACGTGATGTAGGATGCAACTACTGGCGCCATCTAGTATGTTATATGTAAATTAGTAAAGATTTGGTTTTGATCACGGGCGCGATGGCTTATTTTATGTATAATATCGGTGTTTGTGTACCGATTTCTATGATTCTTTTTTTATTGAATAGTTAATAATGTTACCTTTTTAAAATTAGGAATGAGTTAGAGGTTTACAAACGTAAGAGTAAACAAATATAATCATAATGTTCCGAACTGCTAAGCTATCAGGAATTACACGTGTTATTGTGAGTCAACCGTAAAAGATAGACATAAACTGTTGAGGATTTTTTTTTAGATAATTTTATGAAGAATATTTCCGTCATACATGATTTCTATGTAAGTTTAACCATTAAGGCTGCACACGCGACGGAAGCTTAAAAAATGGAGTAACTTCTCCCGTTTTCCCAAAATTTCCCAAAATTCCCCTTTACTACTCTGCTGGAAAGTATACAAAAACCTGCGCAGGTGTATGAAGAATAATTGTACCAAGTTTCGTTAAAATCCGGCGAGTAGTTTTTGTTTCCATAAGGAACATACAAACCGACAGACAGACAGACAGACAGACAGACAGACAGACAGACAGACAGACAGACAGACAAAAATTTTACTGATTGCATTTTTGGCATCAGTATCGATCCCTAATCACCACCTGATGGTTATTTTGAAAATATATTTCATGTACAGAATTGACCTCTCTACAGATTTATTATAAGTATAGATTGTAAAATATTGTTGGTTACAATTGAGAGGACGACTATTATGTCATGGAAATGGCGAGATTTTAGAAGGTCCATGGTAATCTCTTCGGATTATTTCCATTGAACTATTATTACTAGCGTATATAACTCGACGATTATTTCTCGGGCTTATGAAATATTCTAATGTGAGTATATCAATTTATCTGTATTCATTTTTGACGTCATTTATTCCAATATGAGTTATTTTGTCATCCGCTCGTTAGAGTATCCAATTTTTCCCTGGAAAGTTAAACATTTGTAGGAACCCACTCCTCCCTTTATTAGAGGTAGGGTTATTTCTTAATGATCTTTTCCGTAACAAAAGTAACCTAAACTGATGTATTTCTAAATTTTAATCGGCTTTTCATCTTTGCAGTCTTTGAATTCGGTATGCAAAGTTTTACAAAAGTGGTGCTGATTACGAAACCATTTCGAGATATTATGTTTTTAAAACATATTTTCTTGAAATGAAATCAAACAAAGCTAAGATGACCGTTATTTTAACAAAATACTGTAACAGTATTTGACCTTCAGCGTTATTTCAAAGACAATCGTTATTGCAGTTTATAAATAAAATATCGAAAATGAAAAGTTTGTTTAGTATAATACATACATACATACATACATATTCTCACGCCGTTAGTTCCCATTGGGGTAGGCAGAGACTATCGATCGCCACTTTGTACGATCCTGGCAAACCTCTCTGGCTTCGTTTACATCCATCAATCTTTTCATACATGCTCTTTTATTCATCATACTGCGGACACCTGCCTTTTTGAGCACATTTTCTATTTGATCCAAATGTGTCCTCCGAGGTCGTCCTCTACTAACATTACCTTCCACATTGGCTCTATATATCTCTTTCACCAATTTACTGTCATCCATCCTCTCTATGTGCCCAAACCATCTCAACATTCCTTTTTCTATCTTTCTTACAATATCATCTTTTACACCACACCTTTCACGAATCACATCATTCCTCACACGATCACATAACCTTACATTACATTTAGTATAATATCGTAATAATTTCATTTGAGATCACAAATTCGTGAAATGCTTTGCAATCAGCAACATTTTTATTTAACATTTTGCTTTATTTGCATGTCGCTACGTGATATTTTCGATTGATGACATCATTAAGTACAAACGTTGAACTATCTTTAAAAAATCATAACTTTGCAATTACTCATTTTAGATGTAAAATATTCAAATTAGTCTTTTATTTATGGTTTGCTATCGAATGAAAATATTCAATAAATACCAAAAAAAAACTTTGCATACCGAATTGCGATCAAAATATACGTAATTTTTTCGGCGACCTATTTAACAAACTTAAAATAATATTATTTAGCTACTGTTTTGTATAATTGCGAATCGAAGCTGTAATAAATCTGTACAATATTAATAAATTAAGTTGTCCCGCATGGGTAGTGATACATTTTGAGTAAAATTATCATGACACCTTGTGTTTCTACAGAAGGTCGTGGGATACCATGAGTTTTTAAGGGATCAAAAAGTATTTAACGCTATGTAATGCCAGCTGTTTCGTGTAGTGTCGGCTTAAAATGTCACTAACCCTTTCTACCCACGGGGGTCGTAAGAGGTGACTGTATGAGGGGCTTTTTTAAGTGGTTTTTGGGCGATGCAGTTGGAGACTCGTCACCATCGATGCTTTATTTCTACCATTTTGTCCCCTATTAACTTCCAAATGTGGCTGAGGAGTTTTTACCCCGGAAGCTATGGCTACCCCTTTTTGGGATTTATGGCCGTGAGTATATTATAATTATAATATACCAATATTATAATTTATCATAAGTAAACCTATAAGTTAGCATCTTAAAGATCTCATTTAGACACTAAGAAAAATATATTGTTAAGCTAAGAAAGAAGATTACCAAATTGATTTATTATTATTATTCATTATTCTAGTCTCTTAAAATGTTCTTATTATCATTAAGTTTTCTTTTAAATTCTGTATAAAAACACTGTAAACTGTATGTTAATTTTAAGATAGTTATAAGATATTGCAGTGCCCTAACAGGGTTCATTGTCGGAACTTAATTAATATTTGTAACATCTTAATCTACCACAATGAAGCAATAAACGATTTGAAGTTTGAAGTATATGTATGTATGTAAAAAGTATTCTACATCCGTCTCCTGATTCTGCCAAATCACGCTTCACGAGCTTCAAATAGTACTAACACGACTTTTTATATCTATATAGGCATGCAGTGCAGAATTGAGCACCCAATAAAACATTGGAGAACATGTAATACCCGTTAAAGCCAATCACTACACCACGTCAACGGGGATATAAGAAACATCTCTCTAATGTGAACTGTATAGTAATGATAGCTACATCCGCAATCACCAGCCGATTCATGTTGTTGTGTTTCGTGACAATGCGTGTCACAGATATCGAGCGAACATGACGTTGACATCGACCTTATGGACTGTTATTTAATAATGAGGTGTAGTGTCGGTGTAGAATAGTAGTAACTCATTTCTACCCGCGAGTGTCGTAAGAGGCGAATTAGGGTGTTTGAGCTTTTTAGATGATTATGGGTGATGCGGTTGGCGACCCATCCAAGATATCATTAGTTTTACAATTTTATTCTAACTGAAATTCCAAAAGTCGCTGATGACTTTCTCATTCTAAAGCGTTGGCTACCTCTTTTTAGGATTTGTAGTCGTGAGTATAAATTATGAATATATGTAGTATCTAATATTAAATGTAGGTTTTTGTTATTTGATATTCAGAAGATTTAGTAGGCTGTGTAGTGTCGGCATAGAATAGCACTTCCCCATCTCTTCCCGTGGGTGTCGTAGAAGTCGACTAAGGGAAAAGGGCTTTTTTTCATCTTAGCCCCCACACCAATCCAAGGTCTGCCGTGCCGAGGGATGCGTGGCCAGGGGTGAGCCTGGTCGTTAGCGTGCCGCCGTCCCGGAGCCTGGTGAACTCCGGGTACTAAATAACCTTACCTAGTCAAGCGGGGCTCTGGCTAGGCGGACAGTATATTTCCCTTGCTTTCCGTGGGAACCGAATGTGTTTACAAACAATTAAACGCGGTGGCGGCGATGTGGCTCGCCACTCATCACGCCGTGGTTCCTCACGGGGCGAAAAGTGGGCTAAAGAGACCCGCTTTAGTACGATGAATGTGTGTGGAGGGATGCATGAAAAATTAGATGAAGTATGTTTGATTATGGAAGAAAGAAAACTAGATTTTCTTTGTGTAAATGAAACGAAGCGCAAGGGAAAAGAGGTTTCACAACTTGGC
The DNA here is from genome assembly GCA_963576735.1 of Bedellia somnulentella. NCBI lineage: Eukaryota > Metazoa > Arthropoda > Insecta > Lepidoptera > Bedelliidae > Bedellia > Bedellia somnulentella. Next base: position 14,446,327 of record OY755191.1, on the reverse strand, counting down.
CCATTTACAGCTATCTGGTCAGGAGTTGCCGAGAGTGACAGAGCTTGCCAAGGCGTGGGACTTCTGATATCTGAAAGGATGGCTAAGTGCATGAAAGATTATGCGTGTGTGAGTCCAAGGCTCCTATGGATAAAGGTGAAGGTAGGGCTTGTCCGGATGCGCATAATTTGCGTGTATGCTCCGGACATGTCTAGATCACTATCCGAGAGGGAGGAGTTTTGGAATCTGTTAGACGATGTTGCGAATGGGTGTGATGAAAATGAGAAAATTGTTATGTTAGGAGATTTTAATGGTTGGGTTGGTGTGTCACGCAACGGTTGTGAAAGAGTTTTAGGAAAGTTTGGTGATAAAAGAGTGAACGAGAATGGTGAGAAAGTGATTGATGTATGTTTGGAGAGGAATCTTTGTGTTACGAACACGTTGTTTGAACACAAAGATATCCATATGTATACTAGACAGAGAGGAAGCGAGAGAAGTATGATAGATTTTGTGATAGTGGATGAAAGGCTAAGAGCAAAGGTTGTTGACACCAGAGTCCATAGGGGCATTAACGTTGGCACAGATCACTTTCTCGTTATATCACGATTTAGGGGTCTGTGCACGCGTTGGCGTCACAGGCCTAAAGTGTCAACAACGGATTTTGCGAGAATAAAAGTGGAGAAATTGGAAGAGGATGAAAATATTAGAGATGAAAATATGAAGAAATTGGACGACAGGCTAAGTTGCGTGGAGATGAAGGATGAATTGGAAATAGAAGAAGTATGGGATGTGCTCAAATCGTCAATGGTTGAATGTGCGACGGAAGTATGTGGATTGAGTAAAAGAACAAATAGACCACCAACAAGTTGGTGGGATAAAGATGTGAAAGAGGCAGTTGGAGATAAGAAGAAAGCTTGGTTAGATTTACTAGCGATTAAAGCTAGTAAACGAATGGATGCGAGAGTAACAGATGATGTAGTGAAGAATAGTGAAGATAAATATAAGAGAGTTAAGAATGAGGTTAAGAAGAAAATAGAAAAGAAAAAGCGTGATCTGATAGAATGGTGTGAGAGGAAACTCTCCGATAATTTCCGGAATAACCAAAAGTTGTTCTGGAAATATATCCGGAAAGAAAAGGGAGTTTCCCAAAACACGAGAGTGAATGTTGTGAGAGATGAACAGGGTGAATTGGCGACGGATGAAAGTAGCATAAGACGAGTATGGAAGAACTATTTTGAGGGACTCTTTGAAAAAAAAGGATACATCCATTTCTTCGCCAATCGGCAGTAATGTTGATTGGAACGACGTTATGGGTGACTTTAGTGACAGTGAGATCAGTATGGAAGAAATAATGAAAGCAATGAAAAGTATGAAACTAGGGAAAGCGGCAGGGTATGACAGGATAAACACTGAAATGCTGAGGGCTGGTAAAGGGGTGGTGGCTTCCTGGTTGTACTTCCTTTTCCAAAAATGCTGGTCGAGTGGCAAAGTGCCACAAGACTGGTGCAAAGCGGTAATTGTGCCTTTATATAAAGGAAAGGGGTCACACCAGGAGGCTAGAAACTACCGTGGAATTAGCCTACTCAGCATTGTCGGTAAATTGTATGCAAAGGTTTTGATTGAAAGAGTGATGAATGAAACGGAAGATAAAATTTGGGATGTGCAAGCAGGATTTAGAAAGGGAATGGGATGTATGGACCAAATCTTCTCTTTAAGGAGCATCACCGAAAAGTTCTTAGCTAAGAACCGAAAGGTGTATTGCTCCTTCATTGATTTAGAGAAGGCGTATGATAGGGTGGTAAGAAAGTGTTTATGGGAGGTGTTATCCAAGTTCAGTTTGGGGAGTCGACTTATACGTGCACTGGTATCACTCTATGAGGATTCCAGTGCATGTGTGAGAGTAAACGGGGAAAATACTGACTGGTTCGGGATCTCTCGGGGTGTCCGACAGGGTTGTGTAGCTTCCCCGTGGCTCTTCAATTTGTTCATGGATGACTGTTTAACAGAGTTGCGTGAAAGTGATTATGGATTGAGAATGGGTGGATTCATCATTAAATGCCTCTTATATGCCGACGATCAAGTGCTACTTGCATCATCGGTGGAAGAGCTGCAAGAGATGATGAATATTGCATGTGCGTCTTTTGAGAAAAAGGGAATGAGGGTGAATGTGGATAAAACAAAAACTATGGTTTTTGAGAGAGAGGTGAATATGACCGAATGCGTGATTGAGATTAATGGTAAGAAAGTGGAACAAGTGAAAGAGTTTGTATATTTGGGAAGTTTGTTTACTAGGGATGGAAAGTGTGATGAAGATATCGAGAGAAGAGTGAAAAAGGGTAATGCGGTAAATGGAGCACTGGATAGTCTAATGTCTAGTCAGTCGGTGTCTGCAAAGGCCCGAATGGCTGTGCATGATGCTGTCCTCGTTCCTACGCTTATGTATGGCAGTGAATGTTGGGTGTGGCAGAAGAAGCATGAAAGTAGAGTGAATGCAGTAGAAATGAGATCCCTCAGAAAAGTGTGTAATGTAAGGTTATGTGATCGTGTGAGGAATGATGTGATTCGTGAAAGGTGTGGTGTAAAAGATGATATTGTAAGAAAGATAGAAAAAGGAATGTTGAGATGGTTTGGGCACATAGAGAGGATGGATGACAGTAAATTGGTGAAAGAGATATATAGAGCCAATGTGGAAGGTAATGTTAGTAGAGGACGACCTCGGAGGACACATTTGGATCAAATAGAACATGTGCTCAAAAAGGCAGGTGTCCGCAGTATGAAGAATAAAAGAGCATGTATGAAAAGATTGATGGATGTAAACGTAGCCAGAGAGGTTTGCCAGGATCGTACAAAGTGGCGATCGATAGTCTCTGCCTACCCCAATGGGAACTAACGGCGTGAGAATATGTATGTATGTATGTATGTAAGATTTAGTACTTCTGCCAGCCGTTTGGAGATATGCGGCGTGAACGTTGATTTTTGTATGTTAATGTTAGTTGCCATTGTAGTAAAAAGATGGTATCAAATTCAACTTTGTATAATCTAGGCTAGGTTAACCCATCAGATTCATGTACATTCACACATTTTTATGCCTCTCCCTTCAGACTCTTGCTATTTAGTAAAGAACATAGGTTTTAAGTGGAATACATACATACATACATGTAACACATACTCACGGCTATAATTCCCTAGAAGGGGTAGCCAGAGCCAAGGAATTATAAATTCCTCAGCCACTTTTAGAAGTTGAGTGGGAAAAAGGCGGTAAAATAAAGGTTTTTGGTGATGGGTCTCCAACCGCATCGCCCAAAAATCCAGTAAAAAGCCCAGATACCTTTAGTCGCCTCTTACGACACCCGTAAGCAGAAAGGGGTAGCGACATTCTAAGCCGGCACGACACGGCATACATTGTTAAAATAATGCTTTGCAATCCCAAAGGATGAGGACATTTTTATTTCGTATCTCAATGGGAACAGGTAGCTGGGTAGGTTTTAGTATTTGTCGTTATAGCGTTAGCAAATATTCATCATCTCGTCTCATCCAAAAAAAAACTCTGGTGACAGTCGGACGAACGGAGAGCGAATAGAGAGCAAGACAGCAGAGCCTCAGGAATACCCTATTAACAATTTTTTGAACATACATAAATACATATACTCACGGCTATAAATCCTTGAACGGGGTAGCCAGAACTTTGGAATGAGAAATTCCTCAGCCACTTTTGGAAGTTGATTGGGGAAAAGATGGTAATAATAAATGTTTTTGGTGACGGGTCTCCAACCACATCGCCCAAAAATAACTTTAAAAGCCCCTATACCCTTAGTCGCATCTTACGATCACTCACGGGTAGAAATGGGGTAGTGTTATTCTAAGCCGACACTACACAGCCAATTTTTTGAAGGACCCTTAAAAACTATTTTCGAAGGATCAATAAATATTGAAATAATAATTATTCCAATAGCTATCATCTTACATTCATTTAAACACATATCAATGTTAATCTGTCATCGCTGTAGTGTCATATGTCTGTCACTCGCGTGTCTCGCCGCCGCGAACACGTGACATTTCACGACGTCACGCACTCACCAGCGACTGTGCGTATTTACAAATCATGTGGTTTTTACTCATAGTATCTATCTACTTAAATAAGAATTCGAGCCTGACTGCGTGGAATATTAATAGGAAGCTGTTTAAAACTGCTTACTGACATAACTCACGGCTATAAACACAAAGTGTACCCAGAGTTTTAGAATTAGAAATTACTCAGCCACTTCTGGTACTTGAGTAAGTGGGAAAAAGATTGTTAAATAAAGGATAGTTGGTGATGGGTCTCCAGTCTCCACCCACATCATCCAAACCCTACGTGTCATCCGTGTGAAGCAATGCATACATAAATATACTCACGGCTACAAATCCCTAGAAGGGGTAGCCAGAGCTAAGGAATTAAAATTTCCTCAGCCACTTTTGGAAAGTTAAATGGGAAAAGATGGTAAAATAAAGGTTGTTGGTGATGGGTCTCCAACCTCATCGCCCGAAAATCCCTTAAAAGCCCCAATACCGTGAGTCGCCTCTTACGTACACCCACCGGAAGAAATGGGGTAGTGCTATTCTAAGCCGACGCTACACAGCAATGAAGCAATGTGTAATAGTATAACACTAACTTGAAACTACACAGCTAAACGTACAACCACACCTAAACATACACGAGCTTTCTGAAACATACCAATATCATTCCTTCCGATAGCCTAAGATGCCAAATATGTACATACATACATACTCGTACATACATACATATACTCACGGCTGTAAATCCCTAGAAGGGGTAGCCAGACCTAAGGAATTAGAAATTCCTCAGCCGCTTTTGGTAAGTTGAGTGGGGAGAAAATAGTAAAATAAAGGTTGTACCAAATATTTACCAGCAGATTACTGCATACATGTTGCAAGATCAATTTTCAAATTGCCCTCATGCGACTGGTGCCCGCTAGAAGCCATATCCGTATTTAAATACAGTTTGAAATCTCTTCACTCTATAAAATCCATAGTAACCCACACATGTCCGTACTGAGCTTCGCCTACCCTGGATATGGTGATTTTGCCAAAGTCCACCACACTGGGATATTTTGAGTATGCAGCTAAGACCGTTATAGTAGCTGGGACCGGTTAAATGTACCCTCTGAAGTAATTTAAATCTTTTTGTTCATGAAAACCTCATGTGGGGATTATTACTAATAAATAAAGAATAAATAAAGGAAAGAAAATTTTCGACACAGGCGGAATTCGATCCCGCAAGAGCGACGGGGGCGTATACCCGAGGTCGCGGGTTGGAATCCCGCCTGTGTCGAAATTTTTCTTTCCTTTATTTATTCTTTATTTATTAGTACCCTCTGAAGCACGACATAATCAAAATTCTCGGAAAATCATTTTTTTTAGGCCTGTTTGGTATTATCAAGCTACATTGAATCTTATAAATTTGACTGGCGTGTTTACATACATATACTCACATACCTAAAAGAGACTTAGAAGACCTAGAGATCCTAAAAGAGCTTCAGAATACTGAATTTTTCAGGCACTTTTGGAAGTTAGTTGGGGAAAAGAATGTAAAATAAAGGTTCTTGGTGATGCGTGTCCAACCGCATCGCCAAAAAATCACATAAAAACCCCAATGACCTTAGTCGCCTCTTACGAACACCCACGGGCAGCAATGGGGTAGTGCTATTTTAGGAATCGCACCCGAGGCCGCAGAATTGTGGGAAGAATTCTGTACAACTAGACCAGAGGGGCTGTAAACTACTTTGACTTTGCGTAGTAACGTTTTTTAATTGAAAATAAGCTCTAAGCTATCATGTTTGTCCAACCTTACTAAGTAAGTAGAATTATAAAACGAATATAATAAAAGTGTTTATGGTAAATATCGCAACATCCGAACATAACAGCATTTCCAAACATAATTAGTTTCGTCTTCCAATTAATAATGTAATTAACATCTTGATAGATACATGGCAGCTCTCAGAAACACAACGTGATAAGTATTTAATAATTTCTTTGATTAAACAGAAGTAGCTTATATTATCATGCATGATATTGTATTAAACATACATACAAACGTATACTCACGGCTAGAAATATTTCAGACACATTTGAAAGTTGAATTTGAAAAGATATGTTATGCAAAGGTTGTTGCGTCGGCGTCGTGACGAGATGAATAATTATTTATTATTAGTACTATTAGTATTATTATTATTTTGGGCATGACTTTTAGTTCCTCGCCTCTCCCATGGCCGAAAAAGAAAATATAAATTTTAAATGGGAGAGACGGTACTCCCCGACAAAAGAACAGTCGGTCGGGGTCCAGGGACTCAGGTTCAAGAACCGACGAACGATCCGACAGAAATCCAACCGCCTCAAGTTGGTCGCGAGGCTGGCTGGAATTAACCCATTCGCGGACAAAACAATTGGGATTATTTCTGTCGAAGTCTCACCCCACATGTCGGTGATCTCGTGAGCCAGATCGAGATACTTCCGACGCTTCTCGGTTTCAGCTTTCACGAACCCTCGTCATGAGGGATAGTGACATCCACTAGAAATACCCTCAACTGCGACCGATCCCATACCACGATATCAGGTTTATTCGCTAGAATAGTCCTATCCGTGATAACGGATCGGTCCCAATGGATTTTGGCACGGTCGTTTTCTAGGATCGGCTCCGGCAGATACTTGTAATACGGCAGCCTCTGTTGCAAGAGTCCGTATTTCAGAGCGAGCTCCTGATGTAGGATTTTGGCTGCTTGGTTGTGTCTGTGCAAGTACTCAGTGTTAGCAAGAGCCGAACAACCGGAAATAACATGCCTAAGTGACTCTCCGGGACGGCCACATGCTCGACAAACGTCTGTGGTACCGTCCTTTAGGATGTATTTCCGATAGTTCCTCACCAGGGAATGCCTCCCTGACGAAGCGCACCACCCTCGGCCTATTGTTGCCTGATCTGAAGCTGGTCAGTTTGCCGATGAGGACCCTGGCCCTTGTGATACGGCTTTCAATCCGCCTCATCCAGGCCGGTCTAGTTCTAGTCCTGGGACTAGTACTGCCAGCCTGGCGGGAGCCACCAGTTCTTGTTGGCGGCATCCTGACGCCGACAAATTGACAAACTGTCATTGCGGTGTCAAAGAGAATTGAATCCGAATCCCAAAGGTCCATGCTGCTCTCTAAAAATTATTATTATTATTATTTGTCTCTGCTTACGCCAATGAGAAATAATAGCCTAAATATAAGTAATGCAATATGTATTTTGGCGGTACATATAAAACATTGGATGTCCTTACACGTCACCCCAAACAATTATTTTCAATTATATTAAATGTTTTCACAAATTATGTTTATTGCTATTTTATAATTTGTTTGTATTAATTATTTTAATTCTATTTTTATTTTTATGCTAATTTAACTATGTAACTTTAATATGAATTTAATTTTAATGAACACTGCCTGATTTTATTTTATTTCTATCGGTAGATGTGTAAGATTTTTAATAATTTTAGTTAATTTTATTTTTTACTAGTGGATCGTCCCAGCTTCGCATGGGTAGCGTTGTTTTTTTAAATATCTGAGGTTTCTTTCTTTAGTCACTGCTCAAGCATTGTGAAATTCAGCGCAATGTTTTCAATTTATTAAATTTATAGCACACATAGCATAGCAAATTTTGGAATAAAACGCTATGAAGTATTTATAACAATCTAAAAAATAAATCATTACATGTTGTAGGATGCAACTACTGGCGCCATCTAGCATGTTATAAGTAAATTAGTAACGATTCGGTTTTGGTCACGGGCGCGATGGCTTATTTCATGTATAGTTTCGGTATTTCTCTACCGATTTCTATGATTCTTTTTTTATTGAATAGGTAATAATGTTACCTTTTTTAAATTAGGGATGAGTGAGAGGTTGACAAACGTAAGAGTAAACTAATATAATCAGAATGTTCCGAACTGCTAAGCTATCAGGAATTACACGTGTTATTGTAAGTCAACCGTAAAAGATAGACATAAATTGTTGAGGATTTTTTTTTAGATAATTTTATGAAAAATATTTCCGTCATACATGATTTCTATGTAAGTTTAACCATTAAGGCTGCACACGCGACGGAAGCTTAAAAAATGGAGTAACTTCTCCCGTTTTCCCAAAATTTCCCAAAATTCCCCTTTACTACTCTGCTGGAAAGTATACAAAAACCTGCCCATGAGTATGGAGAATAATTGTACCAAGTTTCGTTAAAATCCGTCGAGTAGTTTTTGTTTCCATAAGGAACATACAAACCGACAGACAGACAGACAGACAGACAGACAAAAAATGTACTGATTGCATTTTTGGCATCAGTATCGATCCCTAATCACCCCCTGATAGTTATTTTGAAAATATATTTAATGTACAGAATTGACCTCTCTACAGATTTATTATAAGTATAGATTTTTTTGTGTTGGTCTCACCTGTATATGGAATTTTTTTTTTTACTTTCCGAAATAAATGATTATTATTATTATTACAGGTAATCGATAAACTACACTGGTCTGATAAAAAGTGAGATGTCTTTGTAACCCGCTCATAGTCACTGTATCAATATAAATAATGATAACTGCCTCTGCGGTACATCGGGTAGAGCATTCGGCTCACGGTGCAGAGACTCTGATTACCGGGTTATATTTTTTTTTTAATCTTAACGTGTAGTGCCGGCTTAGAATGCCACTGCCCCTTTGTTATAGATGTGCCCTTAGACAATGAATAAATACTACCTTTCTTCCTTTCCCTTTCTACCCACGGGTGTCTGTCGTAAGAGGCGACTAAAGGTATGCGTCTGTAACTGTAAACCACTTGGATTTTTGGGTGATGCGGTCGGAGAGCCAACACTAACGATACTTTATTTCTATCATATTGTCCTCTATCAACTTCCAAATGTGGCTGAGGAGTATCAGGCTCTGAAGCTCTGGCTACCCCTTCTTGGGAATCACGGCCGTGAGTATATGTATGTTTAATGATAATCCTCCGGAGGGCACAAACGCCGACTGTCTTAGCTACTATCATGGAATATGTAGTTAGTACTAGGCCAGCGATGTAGACCCTATTCAGCAAAGGAATAATGTTATATCATAGGGGAATAATATACATGAACATGAAATTACTCAACAACATTTGGAAATTCAGAGGAGGATAAGATGGTAATATAAAGGATGGTTTATGATTAAAAAGCCCATTAGTGAAATATAAATTATACCCTCAGTCGCCTTTTACGAAACCCACGGAAAAACTATAAAGGTATTTTAATATATATATATATTTGGCTTGGAATAACACTACCCTAGACTCTATACTCTTTAAGGATATACTCCTCTTTTAACAGCCATCTAAACATCTTGGGATCTAGTAATATTAAAAAGTACACGTACGGATAGTATTTCGGAAATAGTATTGAGAATCTAATCGCATTTATATCCCACGCCACGAGACGTGCCGTATTGACGACGCTATCATCGTCAAAGGAGTCGCCCGCTCTATAACGCAACTTGTCAAATAACAACTTAATAACTAATTCGATTTGAAATCTTCACGCGCGTCTTTGTTTCGTCAGGACAGCTTGACTGCACGCGTAGCCTGGGTCACACGTTAACATCTAGACATAACAAATTATACTACAGAAACCTTCAATCTAAACTGAACTTTAAGCTATCAGATTTAAGTATCTTTTCGCGTTGATATTGGTATGTGCAAGGTATATAAAGTAAAGATGAGTAAACGTGTCAGATAAATAATAGTAAAGAGTAATGCAGCGTCGTGCTTAGTTATGGCTGGCTTCGTTGAGTGCTTTCGATCAAAAGCTCAGTGGTGTGTCATGACTACTTGCTTCATCGGTTAAGTAGGCTTTGCAATGTTCAAACGTTTAGGTACATTATTTTACTAAAGACATAAGTAGTGTGATTAGATTTTATGTATGTTTTTGGTGTAATATCAGCGATCGTTGCTCAATATGCGGGGCTTTATAAGATTATTCGGAGAATTTTTTTTTTGATACAATTTATTACTCAAGGCTATAAATTTTAAATAAGAGTAGCCAGAGCTTCAGAATTATTTATTTATTTATCTTGAAATACATTCTTTACAGGTTTCACCTAATGCAACTATATTACACCTTTTATAATTCATAACGATACAATAGTATGGAGTACAATAAAAACAATACATTTATAACATTTATCAAACCAACTAGTTTGCATTGTAAGTTAAATAATGCAATGAGCATTTGGTGAAGTCAGTCAAAGAACACCTGAAAATATCAATTTGCTCCGCTATCTCACCTAGTGCTACAAACGTCCGCAACTTACAAATTAGAAATTCTTCAGCTACCGTTGGAGTTGAGAGGGGAAAAGTTAGTCAAATAAAGGTAGTTGATAATGGGACTATAGTCGCATCGCCTGCCGTGTAGTGCCGGACCACTAATGTCTACCCTTTTTCTACCCGCGAGTGTCGTAAGAGGCGACTGAGGGGGTTTTTAAGTGGTTTTTGGGGAATGCGGTTAGAGACCCATCATCAACGATACTTTGTTAGTATCATCTTGATCTGTATGACTTCTAAATGTGGCTGAGGAGTTCTAAAGGTCTCTAAAGCTCTAAAGGAGCTCTAAAGCTCTGGCTACCCCTTTTTGGGATTTACAACCATGAGTATATACATACATACATATACTCACGGCTATAAATCCCATGAAGGGGTAGCCAGAGTTAGGGAATTAGAAATTCCTCAGCCACTTTTGCGTGGGGAAAAGATGGTGAAATTAAAGTTTTTGGTGATGGGTCTCCAACCGCATCGCCCAAAAATCCCTTAAAAGCCCTAATACCGTTAGTCGCCTCTTACGTACACCCACCGGAAGAAATGGGGTAGTGCTATTCTAAGCCGGCACTACACAGCATAGCATGAGTATATGTTCATATGTATGTATGTGACCGCCAAACGATGTCTTAAAAGACCCCAATACCCTAAGTTACCTCTTATGAGACCCTTGGGAAGAAATGGGTTAGTGGTGAGAGTATCCAATATTTAATTAATATACATACATACATATTCTCACGGCTATAAATCCCTAGAAGGGGTAGCCAGAGCTAAGGAATTATAAATTCCTCAGCCACCTTTGGAAAATTGAGTGGGGTAAGGATGGTAAAGTAAAGGTTGTTGGTGATGGGTCTCCAACCGCATCGCCCAAAAACCCCTTAAAAGCCCGAATACCGTTAGTCGCCTCTTACGTACACCCAGCGGTAGAAACGGGGTAGTGCTATTCTAAGCCGACACTACACGGCAATTTAATATTTAATTAATATACATATTCTTGAGCCATTCGCTCCGATTGAAATAAGCAGATGTTATAGATACATTTCGCTCGCAGATACTTTGTACGTGTATGATCCTTGCAAACCAGCTTATTGTACATTCATCAATCGTTTCCTACATACCGTTTTAATTTTCACATTTCTAACGGCTTTTTCTTCTCTACTTAATATAAATTGGCCGCGATTGACCTTGCTAGATTAGTCGGAACACCGCCGCTTTACATGCAGGAGATGGGAATTCCAACCCTGAGTCGGGCTTACTCTAATTCAGTATTACACTAACAATAAACTTGCACTAATCAACCACATTAAGTTGGTTGGGCCACAACCCATAAATAGTTGTAATTTAATCTCAACGTTCCCGCCGTATCGTATTAGTTATTATGTATAGGTACTACTACTGTTTAGAAAACATCACGTGACATAACGGTCACCCGGTTTTTAGAGTACCTACCATGGACTATGTGCTCACTTGTCTTATCGTTGTTTTGTACGTATATACTGTCTGAAGGCAAAATTTTATGTGAATTCCCTCGCGATATTTTTCCTCACCATTAGAAACCACACATACATACATATAATCACGCCGTTAGTTTCTATTGGGGTAGGTAGAGACTAAATGATAAAAAAAAGCGGCCAAGAGCGAGATGGACTCGCTAATGAAGGGTTCCGTAGCAGCACTAGCAGCACTGATTTACTATAAGAAAACAATGGTTCACGTTTTATGCGTAAGGCCTGTGATAGTAAAATTATTGTTATATATTTCAGTGAAATTAATAAATTAGGTAAGTAATTTGATTTATGACGTTTAAAAATAGAACTACTGGCTAGATCTCATTCAAACCAATTTTCGTTAGTAGTTTGTATAGTAATACACATCATATATTTTTATCAGTTTTATCATGCCCATATTTTAGAAGTTACGGGGGGGGGACACACATTTTACCACTTTGGAAAAGTCTCTCGCGCAAACTATTCAGTTTTGAAAAAAATGATATAAGAAACCTCAACATCATTTTCAAATACCTTTTGATAGATACCCCACAAGTATAGGTTGGATGAAAAAAACATTTTGAGTTTCAGTTCTATGTATGGGGAACCCTAAAAATTTTGGTATTTTTTTCAGATTTTATTTTAAAATCTTAATGCGGTTTACATAATACATCTACGCACCAATTTTCAATAATGTAGTTCTTATAGTTTCGGAATAAACTGGCTGTGACATACGGACGGACGGACGGACGGACGGACAGGCAGACAGACATGACGAATCTATAAGGGTCCCGTTTTTGCCATTTGGCTACGGAACCCTAAAAACTACACATTTGCATTAGAACATACATACTGAGTTAGGTTCGACTCGAGAACTTAACTCGTGTCTCCGGCATACGAAGAGGAGGTGCTCCCACTGAGCTATCAAGGAGGTTAAGACAATCAAAATGACTTGTTTTTCTGAATATCCAAGTCTCCAATGTAAACATTACATAATATTGAACTACCCTTTCGAGGAATTACTGCGTGAAATTAAGTTATGTAATCTTGTTATTTTTATCGGTTGTATTGATTGCCGTGTAGTGTCGGCTTAGAATAACACTACCCCATTTCTACCCGTGGGTGATCGTAAGAGGCGACTAAGGGTATAGGGGCTATTTAAATGATTTTTGGGCGATGTGGTTGGAGACCCGTCACCAAAAACATTTATTTTTACTTCCTTTTCCCCAATCAACTTCCAAAAGTGACTAAGGAATTTCTCATTCCAAAGCTTTGGCTACCCCGATAAGGGATTTATAGCCGTGAGTATATGTATGTATGTATTGATTGTATCGTTGTCACCAGATATTATGCTATACTTGCGTAAATAGATTGGCAACACAAAAATGACAGCGAGACCAAAATCAAAGTACAACGGTGGGCGTAAATGAGTATGCGTGTATGACACTAGTATGATGGATTACTAACTAGCCCTATTAAATTGATATAAATTCAAGTATTTGATATTTTTGCCAATTTATTTATTTTAACATACATACATATACTCACGGCTAAAAATCCCTAGAAAAGGTAGCAAGAGCTAAGGAATTAGAAACTCCTCAGCCACTTGTGGAAGTTGCGTGAGGAAAAGATGGTGAAATAAAGGTTGTTGGTGATGGGTCTCCAACCGCATCGCCCAAAAATCCCTCAAAAGCCACAATACCGTTAGTCGCCTCTTACGTACACACACCGGAAGAAATGGGGTAGTGCTATTCTAAGCCGACACTACACAGCATTACTACCATAATAATTGTAATATTAAAATAGACGATATTCTATAATTGCATTCAAAGCTTTTGTTTCAGGTCTTAAATATTTTTTATTATTACAGTCTTAATCTAGAATTTTTTGGTTAGAAAAAATATGTTTGTCTAACAGTATGTATTCATTTTAGATACTGTGCTATTAATTGATTAATAACTTTCTCAAAAAAAAACACCAGTTTAAACTTCAATACCGGAATTAACGGAAATTAGACAAATATTTATATAAACGAAATATGTAAACGAAGCCATAGAGGTTTCACAAAGTGGCGATCGATAGTCTCTGCCTACCCCAATGGGAACTAACGGCGTGAGAATATGTATGTATGTATGTATTTTGTTTAATTTTTGATCCTGAAACCGTTGTAGGCCGTTGTCGTGTCCGTGAATGGTCCCGCCTATTTGACGTTTATGTTATGACATTTGTCGGTTCCTAACAATCTATGTACCGTTATACATCTATGGTTGTCAACCTCTGGTTTTTTTTTTTTTTTTTTGTTTACCGGCGGGGAAATCTTCATGGATCCCCCGTCGCTCGAGAGAGCGACGGGGGTATGTCGGACTTTTACCGACTAAAACCCCACCGGTTCGGTGCTGCTGGCCCTGCGGCCTGTGCGGCGTCACCATGACTTGTGTGCCGGGCGGCTGAAGGCCGCCCTGGCGAGGCAAAGGAGTGTACCTAAGCTAAGTCGGATAGGGTGAGTATAAAAATAAAATAGACTCTAGTTGAGTCTGGTGTGACTCTAAAGTTAGTGTAGGGTTCTACGACCTCGCCGGCGGGGTCGGTGTCTGGAGTGATAGAAGTTGTTGGTGTGACCGCGAGCGCCGGTGGCCCCTGAGGCCTCGAGCTCGCGGGTGGTGTCGTCGTCGGGATCCGAGAGCACGCTACGTGGGCGTCGAATCCCGGCGTCCGGGGAAATCGTGTAGTCGTCAACCTCTGGATCAGAACCAAGCTTCATTTATACTAGAATGAGCGGAACAGGTCCTAACTGCTAATAACTAATGTGATTTAAGTCATTTTGTTCATGAAAACCTCATGTGGGGATTATTACTAATAAATAAAGAATAAAAAAGGAAAGAAAAATTTCGCCAAAGGCGGGAATCGAACCCGCGACCTCGGGTATACGCCCCCGTCGCTCTGCCATTGAGCTACCGTGTCAATGGCTGCCAGCGCGAAATTCTTCTATCCTTTATTTCTTTTACACGTGAGTCCGCCTGAGTCGAAATTTTTCTTTCCTTTATTTATAGCTGACGTGATTCCCAAATAAGTGTAACAAAAGCTTCTGAATTAACAAATCCTTAGCCTCCTTTGGAAGTTAATTGGGGAAAATTTGCCACCCGCAGGACGAATTGGAGTAGTGCTATTTTAAGTCGACACTACACAGCTCATAGTCATAAATAAAACACTGAATGTGTGTTCAATATATTTTTATTGGCATGTCAAAGGTAAAAAAACTGCTCCATTACAATATTATATAGAAATAAGATAATATTGATTACATTAATAATTATATTAACAGACTATAAATTTACAATAACTGAGTCACAGTTGAGAGATAATTTGTATTGATAACTTTTACACAATTTGATTATTTTAATTACTACATCAGACAAGACAAATGGATTTTGACTTAAATGTTATATCATAACAAAATTAAGGTAAAATACAAAATATATAACCTTTACTACTAGTTTTAAAATACATTAAACTTACAAGTACATGTCTTTACAATTGTTCCGAAATTCATTGAGACGATTATATTAAAACTTACTTATTCTGTACAAGATACATTTAGATCAAAATAGAGAAATGAGTCAAGATCTCAGCAAAACTTGAGTTTTACTTTACAATTACTAACATAAATGGAACTTAAATATTGCTACACAATATTCATTCAAAATAAACCATGATGAGTTACATTTAAATGTAAGCACCAACGTCGTACTTAAGCAAGACAACTGAGTTAACGGTGAAACCGTATTTTTTCTTGAAAATCGCTCGTTCATATTAAATAAGACATTACCTCATTCAAATTCCTGTAAAAATACATGAACTAATGTATGAGGCGAAATCACCAAATAATATATTTTTATACATAAAAGAAGCTCTAAGTAGTCCCATTGGATAACTGACTATTCATACTGCCGTTGTTTCATTATAAAATAATGTGTGTTTACTTGTAAACTGAAACAAAACTTAGTACATATTAAATGCCGTTGAATACTAACACGGTCATAAGAAGAACGGCCAGTCCATGGTTGAATTAAGTGGCGAGTAAAAGAATTTACGCCCCCGTTTACCTATAGTTTAGTATGAAATAATCTTTTATCCTTTATGGAGACAATTTTTACAGAAAATATATAGAACAGATATCAAACATTTCTTAACCTATAAGGTACGTATAAAATATCGTCAAAGCACATCCGTGTAAAGGCACTTGAGTGATTAGGTTTAAAAAAACTTAATGACGTAGATTATTGTTTGTTCCATAAGTCAATTTGTAGTTGTTCCATAAGCCAATTTATAGAATATCTTTTACAAATGCATTTATTTTAGCTAATCAACAAGTCATAAGCAATGAGATTCGACAATTTTAGACAACAATTTGGAATGGATTATTTTCTCAGTATCTCAAATGCTTAAAAACTAGAAGTGGTCAACTTTAACAGCCACAGTGTTGAGAGTGGTGGTCGCGGGTAGAGCCACGTTGTCCCACGTGGTGGCCAGGTGGGCTTCCGTGTCCGTCGCTTTGATAGTGAGTCCCAGTGACGGGACCGCGTTGGCGCAGTGTGGCAGACGTAGGGTCACTGGCCGCCGGAACACCAGCCCTTGGGGGCCGCACATCACTAGTGGGGATAACATCGCCTCACCTATACACAGACAAATACTTACTAACATATAATAACTAAGCCAGGATATTTGATATAGAAAATGGTTTCCATCATATCCCATTAATTTCAGAAAAAGTTTATAAACCATTTTTTATATCACTTCCTCAGCTAGGAATCAAGAAGACACGCAAATAGTGAAGTGTTTAAAACAGCTGCCACACGAAGTGCTATACGGGTGTTAAGATAGACACAATGAGAACATCGAAACACACAAACACTGATCGCAAATTAAGTGATATAAAGCAGACTATACCTTTCTTGTTTTGCAGTTCTACAAAGCATCGTGCTAAGCTACATAAATGTGAGTTATGATTTAACGAAAATTGGTGCTTGGATAGAAGATAGCGTAGTATTTCTTATAAAAAAATATATATAAAAATACAAATATAGCTCAATTGTTTTTCATCTTGATGACTAAATGTATCATTGCAAGTTTGGCGAGTTATTTACGAGTTTAGACGATATGGTTATTATTTTATTAGTAACTGCAGCAGAGCGACCAAAATATTGTAATTTCTGTGACAAATTAGTCGAATTGCTTTTTATAACAGACCAACACTAAACTCGTAAGCTAGTCAATCAAACTTGTGAAAAAAAGTAACTAATCTACTTAGCCACTGAAATAGAAAAAAGGTGATCTAAACTAATACATTTGGCTACAGAAAAGAGTGATAAACCACGCTAAATATTGGTGCTATAAATATCGAAGTAAAATTGAGTTTCGTAGAGTTGGGCACGTACATGGAGCAATACGCGTAGAGGCGCGCGCGGGCGGGCGCGGGGGGGACTACGACCGCGAGGGTGGAGGGGGGGCGGCTGTAGACGTCACATCGGTTAGTATGACTTACATACATTACAAATAATAATAAATATAACAAACAGAAAAAGCGGGGTTAGTTGCGTGTGTAGGTTACAAATGTGGGTGCTACAAAATGTTACATATTCGATTAACAGTCAGAGTGCCCAGTCGTTACTAGTTTTGACTCTTCGAATCATGCTCAATCTAATTTACTACCGTGCAATCATGCGTCTAACTACGAAAGCTGTCGTTATTCCTCGTAGCGAGGGTGCGGTGCGGGCGTACCGTTGTCCTGGTCGATGGGCGGGCGCGCGGCGGCCAGGCGCGGGTCCGACACCGTGAAGTACACCTTCTGCCGCACGCCGGGAGCGATCGCGCGCGGCGGGATCTCCAGCGACACGCCCCACTGACGATCCACTAACACGCCCCCAGACGCATCGAACACACCCCAAGTTGTGTGAGGACCTTCTGGCGGAACCGACGCTTCTACTACCGTCGTCTCATTCTGACTCTCCTCCGAATTTTCGCTTCTATCTTCCACCAAACTATGACCGGCCACGTCTTGAGAAGCGTAGGGGGTACTCTGCGGCTTTTCCTCGAAATTCATACTGCATTCGGAGGCGTACTGCGTTTCCATGGAAACGGTGGAAGGAAAAGGAGGAGTCGTCGTCGCTTTCAGCGCGTTCGAAATGTGTTCGGTCTTCCCGTGTAATCGCGGGGTGTACGTCGGCTCGCCTTTTAAGATGGCGGCCTCGATCTGTAACGATTTTTCTTTTTCCGAATCAGTTTGCGATTCTGTTAGTCTCAATGTCGAGAAGTCTATTTCTTGGAATACGTCTTTCGTTTCAGATGTCGTGGGGTCGTTTTCGTTACCACCGGGCGGGTCTGGTCGTGATAAATGTATCGCATCGCTGAGCTCGTACGGACTATCCATCGAGTCGTCCTCCGCCGGCTGTTGCTCGGTTTGCTCCTTGCTCTCTTGCTGCGATTCGTAAATGACACTGTCCTTCAACTCTCGTTTCGAGACGTACAGCGGTTCCTTCGATTTAGTCAAATCGCTATCGTTGAGTTCCTTCCTCGTTTGATATATTAGTTCCTTTTTAGCTTGATTTCTCTGTTTTATTATTTCGAGTTTTTCTTCTAGCCTTACTCCGTAGGTGGATTCTCTGCTCGCGAGTAGAGCCGCTTTTTGTGATAGGATTTCTTGCTTTGATACATATGTGCACTCTGCGGAGGATGGTCGTGGAGCTTGTGTCGTATGGCGGCAGTCGCACTGGTCTGGCGGCTCGCTCATACACTTGGCCATCGGGGAGGCCCTCCCAGGGAAGCTAACTGGTGTCTGCAGTCGTCGCTCCGGACACACCCCGTAGGGGCTCTCCGACCACGAGTTCGGGGGCTCATACGTCCTTCGCCCGTAAATAGGCTCCTTCGAGTACGAACTTTCCATCCTCTGTTTTAGCATCTCCTCTTTCGTACCATAAGGCGATTCGGAGAACCTCTGTCGCAACATTTCCTCTTTCGTGGCGTAGGGGCTCTCTGGTTGCTGGCGATGTCTCAGTAGCTGTTCCTTAGTCGAATAAGGTGATTCTACGTATCGGTCCCGAGGGCGATGTTTCATTTCCTGTCTCGTCGCGTACGGGTTCTCTACGAGTTCGTTTCTGGTAGCGTAAGGATTTTCTAGTTCACTCCTGTTAGCGTATGGACTTTCTATCGCTTCTCGCCTTGTCGCGTACGGATTTTCAACCAGTTCATTTCTAGTAGCGTAGGGGTTTTCCATCGTTTCCTTTCTGGTTGCGTAGGGGTTTTCGATCAATTCGTTTCTAGTTGCGTATGGGTTTTCCATCATTTCGCTTCTCATTCCGTAGGGGCTTTCTCCGACTAAACTATGTCCCGTGTCGGAACTAGTGGCGTACGGGTTTTCAAACGAGGTGTCGTACAAGGAGGCAGTATAGGTTCTTTTCGGTTTAGGAATAGGATCGTAGATGACGTCATCGCGTAATCGTTGTTGTCGTTGGTACGTCGGGTCGATTTGGGTGATGAGGTTGCTGTGGCGCGGCTCTATCAGAGAATTCTGCCTTCTTAGGGGAACTGGGTTGCGCTGAGTTGTAAAATCACATAATGAGGATTGTCGTCGAAGAGGGGTGGTAGTGTTAGACGCAGATAATACACCTCCCATTGCTGAGGGAACTCCACCGCGATCGCTGAAGGAACTCTGTCGTTTAAGAATAGGTCGCAGCGGCGGTTGCTCGCACGAGGAACTACTCCTTTGAAGCATCTGATTCCTCAATTGAGTATTCCTGGCGTGAATAGATTCTCCCAAGTCCGACTTCTCTCGTCGCAACGGACCGTATTGCTGCAGATCTCCCTCACACAGAGACTGCTGACGCGAAACTTTACGAGACTTTTTCGAGCGAAACAGATCGAGGACCGCGTTTTTGATGAACGATGGCTTTTTGGAAAGTTTCTTTTTAGTTTTCGGAGACAGCGCCTCCTCTGGCGGCGGCTGGCTGCGGAACCCACACCGCCGTTATCTTCACATCACGAGAACACTTCAGAAACACTCATACTTCGTACTACCACAACATACGGGTGAAATGAGGATGAATATGAGTAGTCTGAAATGTTCGCATGACATATATGGATAAATTTTGGATATCGACTAAGCATATTGAAGTAATATTGGTAAATATGATAAAGAGTTGATGAATTTTCTATAAAAATGA
Organism: Bedellia somnulentella; assembly: GCA_963576735.1. Lineage (NCBI taxonomy): Eukaryota > Metazoa > Arthropoda > Insecta > Lepidoptera > Bedelliidae > Bedellia > Bedellia somnulentella. The sequence goes on along the minus strand of OY755191.1, from coordinate 14,426,286 downwards.
TTATGGATAGAAAGGTGATCAAACAATCCAGAATTGATAAAGTGTAGTGAACGGTATTATTTCAATATGCTCGCAATAGTTTGCACTAAAATGCAGACACGCACTGCCAATCGTATAAACTAATATCTACGTACAACAATACATGTACACTACCGCCCCGAAATATGTACTTATATCTTACATTATATATATAATATATGCAATATTTTACAACCGCAAACTCAACCAATTCTAAAGTTTCCGATTGGTACAACTCTGTGTACCGCTTATATTTCAAAGTCATAGAGACTTGTTAACATGAGACTCCGATATATCAGTTATTATTAATATTTTTGACAGGAATATTTAAAATTCCATATACTTATTAAAATAGTCGATGGACAATGCGGTAGACAAGTTGACCATATCGAAAGGCTGCCATATCTGGCCCCAAAAAATGTTAGTTAACGGAAGCGATGGGTGTTTGCATGTTAGAGCAAATCCTACTTACACTAGAGCTACTTCAATACACAATAATTTGGAACTACAGTCCTATCATAATCTTTTCTTACATAGCATATGAAAATATCATATAAGACACGTTTCCGAATTACCATGGTGTGATGAAGGCCAAGAGGTAAACGACGAAAGGGAATGAACAAAACTTTTTAATGTTATAAATGTTGATCTAGAAAAAGGATGAATTGATAAAAAAATAGATAAAACTTGTTTCTTTTGTTCAAAATATTTGTTGCTTTTGGAATATATAGTAATTTATATATCTCTAACATGTTTAATTAAAAAACACGTAATACATCTCCACGAATGACACTCATAAGAGTGATCATAACATAAGATAACTATATATTAGTAAGATTATGTTAATTTTGACTTAATTCAGCAAACATACAATTTATAAGATTATAATAATTACCAAGGGATAAGGTTTAAATTTCCAAAAGCAACAAATAGAATAAGAATTAAGATTTGAAATAACTTTACTAATTGTAGGACAGTCACACTTCACATTGATACTACAAAAAAATACTAACAGAAATATGGACACAAACACTTAAATAATTACTTATGTTTGTTGTAATCGATCATTTCAGATTTTATCGAGTTTGTAACGTAACTTAATATGACGCTTATTAATGTTACAGAATTCTTCAAAGTTTTTATAACGCGAATATTTTACGATCATTTTCAACAACAACAATTCATATTAACTATACATCAACTAATCACGTTTAACATGAATGAAATTAGAAATGATCGACAACATTTAAATGAGAGTAGATTATGTATAAGAAATGCTTACCTAATATTATGTAGATGATGCGGCTTTCTGTACAACTCGAACGCCGAGCCGCGTTGCTCTCTGCTGCCTGCGAGATCTGATTATGAATTGAAATAATAAGCATAAAGTTAACAATAGTACATCGGACTCCCTTTTTAAGTAATAAAACCTGTGTTAGGGGAGACCACTCTTTCAGAGACAATACAAATTTGAGATCAATACAAAGGAACTAAAACAAAAGTGTCTTATAAATTGTATAAATTAGTTGACAACAATTTTTGGTGTGACGGTAGGTTGAGAGCCGAAAACAAAATAAATTCTATCAAATCAAACAATACCCAGCCGTCCAAACATAAGAGTCAGTTAAAAGCCATTTTAAACTCTAAGATTTACATAATATAGACGGACAACAGACGACGCGCTGCAGTTTGCAATTATCTTGTAGCATATTGTTTACTGTCTATATCCTTCAGTGATGGCAGAGATACTAATGCTTTTGAACAGCGCGTGAAGGTTTTCTTAGCTGCGGTTCGGAATAGCCTAATTTTGACGGGACAAAAAGATAACACGGTCACATGACCAAGTACAACACAGAGGTTTAGTCATGTGAGTTTTCTCACGATATTTTTCCTCATCGTCTTATACTGCGACAAATAAACTAGACATGTAATTTCAAAAATTTGTGTTTTTGTGAACCGGTGCTTTGCCCACCAAGCTATTTTTTAAATCATATAGATTAAATTCAATGTTTATATTTTTAAACGTGTATTTAAACTTGTGATTTTTCAGAGTGATATTGGATAAAAGTAAAAGAATGAATGATTGACAGTCAGTCATTCAGTAACTGAGTGAGTGAGTTAAATTGTCCAGAACTGTATCAAATGTAAAATCCCAAAATATCTAGATGTAAAAGACCACTGTACATATATTTATTGATATTTATACTACTACAACACAAAATTTGATTTCAACAAAATTGGAAACATTTTCAATACTAAATCAGACATCATAACGCAATAATAATCGAATTTACCTATAATATGTGGGTTTTGCGGGTGATTAATACCTCGATGATGGCTCGGCGGGCCCGCGTACGGCGGGGACTGCGGCGGCGACACGTACTGGAACAACATACATATATTATTATAACTACAATTAAATATATCGCACGCTTTACTACAGTGACCTATGTCAACAATTTTTATGTCTTGAGTTACAATACTACACAGACCTTAAAAATCATGCTCAACAACATATGAATACGAGACGATAAAGACCTAAGTGAAATTGAATCTTTTTGTGTTAAGAATACGGGTGTTTTCTCGTGCCTATGTTGAAGAGCACGCTTTTAAAGGTCTGTGTAGTATTGTAACTCAATTCATCAAAATTTTGACATAGGTCACTGTAGTATTAAGCGTGCGATATGTATCGATGTTCATTATCTAATTGGTCAATTGCCCTATTCCATATTACAAGTATACTGGTTGTGAGTTAAGACTGCAGCGCCAAAACTCACATGGTTAAACTTGGCCGACTTTTTATCAGTTAAAAGTGGTTTAAAGACTTCAATGCGATGCATCTATTACACACTTGTAATACATATTTATTTAGTAATAGTCCTTTTAATTCGTATAATTTACGAATTCGGTTGGTAAAAAAAAACAAAGGAAATTTCCTCTTTTCTCCTTCCGAGGTCCGCATAAAGTCAACAAGCTATAATCGATTAAGGACAAGAAAATATTTTCGACACCAAAAGAACTAGAACCTGCGACCTCCAGGTCTACGCCCCGGTCGCTCTGCCAATTAAGCTATGGTTTTAAGTAAATTATTTAATTTAAATTATTAAGAGCTGTGTAGTATCGGCTTAGAATTGCACTACCCCATTTCTTCCGGTGGGTGTACGTAAAAGGCGACTAACGGTATTGGGATTTTAAAGGATTTTTGGGCGATGCGGTTGGAGACCCATCACTAACAACCTTTATTTTAACATCTTTTTCCCCACGCAACTTCCAAAAGTGGTTGAGGAATTTCTCATTCCTTAGCTCTGGCTACCCCTTCTAGGGATTTATAGCCGTGAGTATATGTATGTATGTAAATTATTAATAACAACCCCCACATGAGGTAGTCATGAACGAAACATAGCAATGATGTAAGGTACGTTACCTGGTGGTAGTTGATGGGCGGCGGCGGGTAGTGGTGGTGCGCGGCTGGCGGGTAGCGCGGCTCCGACTGGAATATACATTTATTATTAATTATTATAATAGGCTATTTGACTGTTATAAAAATATAGCTTTCTTAATATTTATTTCTGAGAGCGATTTGTTATAATGCGAGATAAAAATATTGCATTATTTTACCAAAATCCGTCTTCTAAAATATGTATTTTTGATGCAACTGTCACGTGATTAAAAACGACCGTGATTGGCTATTTATATAATGACGTAGATCGCGCATAAACAGACTGTGTATCGCTTCGCTCATTGGTGTTTAATGCGGCATTGACGTCATTTGTGCTACAGCCGCCATATTACTTAAAGTCGCGTTTTCGCGGCACATTTGAATATTGCATTTTCTTTTTCGATTTTTTAATAAAATAGCTAAAATAAAGACAGAAAACTAATTTTTTAGGGCTCCTTATAAACAAATAAACACCGTAAGATAGTTTTCATAATATTGTCAATTAGCCTATTGAGAAGAATACAATACGTAAACGGTCATATTACACACATGGAATAGTACTGGAATGATTACGTTGTAGCGACGCGCTGACAGTACACAATGACGCGCACTACATAGAAACGCTGACAGTGCAAGAAGAATCACATTCCACAGCAACACGTAACGAAGCAATATACGTCACACTCGTCATCAAGACTCGCCATACAAATCGTACATCGCGCAATCGAAGTTTCTAAAACATTTACTATATATACAAGTTCCAACTTAATACAGTTGGACCGCGGTCCCCAGGCATACCACCGCCTGGCGGAAGATCTTCCCTTTTCCTCCACATTGGTGACCACCGACTACAGAACACGATGGCGTCCTTCTAAGCACAAGGAGTCATTTGGATTGGCCAGACAAGTACGAGCAGCAAAAGGATATCAAAGGACTGCAGACAAAGCGCTTCGAATCCACGGCTCAAGAGACACGACTCGCAGCACGGCAGCAACGGGACACGCAACGGGGCACCCACACCGTGGCTGTTGGAGTCAGCATTGAGGTTCCGGCAGACAAGGCCGTCGAGCATACACACACTGGCACGAAGATATGGAGTCAAAATTTCCTGTTGGAGGGGGAGTAATGTAGCGACGCGCTGACAGTACACAATGACGCGCACTACATAGAAACGCTGACAGTGCAAGAAGAATCACATTCCACAGCAACACGTAACGAAGCAATATACGTCACACTCGTCATCAAGACTCGCCATACAAATCGTACATCGCGCAATCGAAGTTTCTAAAACATTTACTATATATACAAGTTCCAACTTAATACAGTTGGACCGCGGTCCCCAGGCATACCACCGCCTGGCGGAAGATCTTCCCTTTTCCTCCACAACGTGATAGTTACGTTATAACGTCTTGGAATGGTGAACTTTCGCTATTGCTGTATAGTTTTATCTAAAACAGCACTACTCCATTTCTACCCACGGATGTGTATAAGAGGCAACTATGGGTATTGGGGCGATGCGGTTGGAAACCTATCACCAACAACCTCACATAATTTTCCTTACTTAACTTCCAAAAGTACCAATGGCATTTTTTAAAAGGCAATTAAAGCCATGCTTTTAAAGAAATCTTACTAAAATGTTCAAGATTTTTTAAACGACAAGGACCCAACACGCACTTGACCGTGTCCGTAAAGCTATAAATCTTCCCACTTTATTCCCAGGAATAATTGTCTGGTGAGGATTTTTCTTCTCACGTTGTGTGATGGATAATTTAGTTTAATTATATCAAACTAGCGTTTGGTTTGGTCGCATAGAAAATCTTTTATAAAGTAAAAATATGTATACCCAGAATTATACAAGCATAATTTGAAAAAAAAAGTGAATGTAAAGAGTTTCTTTGTTGCTTCTTCTCTTTACGAACACCTTCCGAAGCAATGGATTAATGATAAATTTAAAATTTTAACGTTAAAAAAATGTTAGTATTCAACTTAATTTTGAAAAATAATCATTTTGACTTTTTTTCTTTACTTTTTGTAGCTGGCCCACTGCATCGACGAGCATTCTTTATGTCATATATTCTGCACTCAACACGAAAAACTGGTGGATGAATCGCTTATTCTAAGAAACTGAACGTATGTATGTATGTGTACATTTAGTATAGTATTTTTCTGTAGTAGTACGTGTATAGTATGTATCTTACCCCATTATTGGTGGGAGCTCGATAATGTTTAGGTTTGGGCGGCGGCACCGGCTTGTACGGGACGCTGGCCGGACCCGCCGGACGGGACGAACTGCTGGAATTATACATACATTTTATTTATTTATTTATTAAGGATGGCCAACTGTGAACATAGTAAACCATCTTAGATAATACTTAAATTAAATCACACATATCAACTTAATACACCAATTATGGGCTAATCGCATAATTAATTTTAGAACGATGAAGTGATAGCTCAATGGGTAGAACACCGGTTAACGTGCAAGCGACTAGTGTTCAACTCCCGGGTCGGGCCTACACCAATTTGTCTTTTCTTAAGACATATGTGTGGTTAATTTATCATGGTTGTTAACGGTGAGGGAAAACATCGTGAGGAAACCCTCATGGCTGTACTTAGTCATGTGACAGTGTATTCGTACAAAACAGCGATAGGCCTGCCCCCTATCAAGTGATTACGCTGTCCATGCAAAACGTGGGTACTATGAACACCAAGTGACAAAGTCACGTGATGTTCAGAACTATTAGTACCTCTGCCAACCCCTTCGGGGATATTGGGCGCGAGCGTTTATGATATGTTATGTTATTTATTTATTACGGATGGCCAACAATGAAAATAGTAAACCATCTTAGAAAATGCTTAATTTAAATCACACATATCAACTAAATACACCAATTATGGGCTAATCACATAATAAATTTTAGAAATTGAAATAATCTAAAACACTAGTAACATTACAACAAAATATATTAATTAATTTATATAACACTTTATTTTGCAGAGTAAAAACTTCTTTGTGTATTTTTTTCTGCAAAGCATATGTTTAAGCATTTACCTTGAATCTGTATAACATCTCATCTCAACCATAGATTAGTGGCTGAGCGATCGAAGAAACCTCAAATATTTGCAAAATAGTTATTACTAGTGATGCTTTCAAAATAAAATGAAAATGTTGCTGTTTTATTTTATATGTTTTTGCTGTTCTATAAAAATATAGACACTTTTTAAATATTTTCTTACAGATAATACTTAAAGCCGCGTAGTGCCGGCTTAGAATAGCACTACCCCGTTTCTACCGATGGGTGTACGTAAGAGGCGACTAACGGTATTGGGGCTTTTAAGGGATTTTTGGGCGATGCGGTTGGAGACCCATCACTTTTGACCTTTACTTTACCATCTTTTCCCCACTCAATTTTCCAAAAGTAGCTGAGGAATTTTCAATTCCTTAGCTCTGGCTACCCCTTCTAGGGATTTATAGCCGTGAGTATATGTATGTATGTATGTATGTATAATACTTAATTAATATAATTTTCCCTATATTCACCTGTATTTAGGGTCTGCAGGCAGTGAGGGTCCTCTCGTGTGTGAGGGAACCCCGTTGGAGCGAGGCGGGGCGCGGTAACTCTCCGATCTGAGGGAAAACATTTTAATTACTTATTATTATATAGATATCATTAAAAGTAATTAATATGAGAGTACTGCTTAATTCTTCTGTTGGACTGTAACTAATTTTTACAATTCACTTGCTCATAAAGTGACATTTATTGTACTGAATTTAGGTAAGTTAAACTTCTTGTAACCAAAAATGTGTATTTTTTCTTACCATTTGGTAGTTTTCTTAGTTCTACCCATTTGCCATAAGAAAAGAGATAGGAATCAAAAATATACAAGCAGTTCTTGGTTCAGTGTTGTATAAACGAGTCTACGTATTTGGTGAATTCAAGCGTCTTTGTAAAGAAATTCACTTTTGTACATTATTTCATCCTATCCTTTTAATATTATAAATGTGAAAGTTTAGATGTTCAGGTGTTTGTGTGTTTGAGGAAAAAAGGCTCCTTAAGTACATAACGTATATAAATAAAATCAATCAGAATGCTAGATAATGACCCAAATAATAATATAGGATACTTTTAATACCGGAAAAAAATGACCAATAAAATATTCACGCCTGATTGAACTAAGAGTACCGGAAAAAACGCCTTAAGCTTTATAATAAGCAAATTTGACAGTACGAAGTCTGTTGGGTCGGCTAGTAGATAATAACTTCGAGTTAAATACCTGTAAGCATGTTCGTTATGTGGAATGCGATTTGGTGATTCAGTCTCGCCTGGCTGCTCTAGTTTGCTGAAACAAGTAGAATATATATCAATTAGACATTCACTTTATTTCTAAAATATGTTAATGCGCTATGTATATAACGAAAAAACAGTTACCAATATGAAGGAAAACTTTCACATAAAATTTTTCTTTTAATAATTTTAACAAAAACTTTTGGGTCTAACATATACTTTTTTTTCATTTTAAACAAAAGGGTATTCTTTACACAAAGCAAAATAACGATAGAAATAAGATAATACTTACTTAGGCGTTGCTTTGAGATCGTCGGGGGCGTTCGGGGGGAGGCGGGGGGCGTCGCTCATACTGTAGCCCCAACTACCGTCGTATGAGTTCTGGAACAATATCAATATTAATATTCATACTACATTTCCGGTTCGTATGATAAGAAATAAATAAAGTATAAAAAATACAATGAAAAATAAATAGTAATTTTTTAACTATGTATTTTGTCTTCTTTTTGTGTATCAGGGTGATTCCATAGTATATTAGTAAATAGAAAAATATGAACTACTAATTAAAGTATTTTACACGAAAGAATTTTAAATGTAGGAATTTATATAGACACTTACCGAATTGTGATGTCTAGTCCGATCCAATGAACCGAGTGGAGGCGCCATACTAGCAGGGCGTTGCTCTTCTTTGCCCGGATTGCCCATATTGCCCATGTGGCCGTTGCCGGGACTACCCATATGCCCGTTGCTTAGACTGCCCAGGTGACCGTTGCCTTGACTTCCCATGTGTCCATTGCCTTGACTTCCCATGTGTCCATTGCCTTGACTTCCCATGTGCCCATTGCCTGGACTGCCCATATTTCCATTTCCAAATAATCGCTCTGAAGCGCTAGGGCGATGTGACTGTTGATTTAATATTTAAAATGAATTAATTACTTTCACTTTTAAAAGATATACAGTTGAGTTTTATCCTAACGTATAACTACAGTTCTATTCATAATGCTATAATTTTCTCATTTCACGTTTAAAAACCAATACAATAATAATTATTGTTATTTATAAAACTTGATTAGAATCTTGTAATACTTGCATAATGTAATACTGAATCTTGTAATAGAAACATGTGATACTTACAGGTGTAGTTTGCCTCAGCGAATGCGCAGCGTGTGTGGGGCGGGAAGGCGTGGTTGGGGGAGGAACTCGCGAGGGGGGCGGCGCGGGGAGGTTCTGTGGGGGAGGGGCGCTATGGGGAGTGGGTATGGGGGCGGGGACGGGATTCGGTGGGGCGGTGGTTTGTGGGGCATTTGGTGGAACTCGCGGGGGTAACTCTGGAACTGAAGAAAACATGGGTTAGTTTTTTGTTAATGGTGTACGTAGTCAAGTTGATAGGAAACTTGATTTTGGAATTGGAGATTTCGGGTGTGACCCCTGCTGAGAAACAATATTTTTGTATGATTAATAAAGATGGTTGTTTCTTATTCTGGCATACAATGTGTTATGATCATATTCGTGAAATTATTGATATTCCCGAGAAATAGAAAAAAAAATGTTTTTTTGATTCGTTTCTGTACATTTGGATTTCATTCTTTAATTATTGAATTATTAACACGATTCTTTTTGAACACCTTATACAATTTTACCTATATTAAACTTTTCATTGCCGACAAAGTATACCTACAAAAACCAATTTTGACGAGTATTTATAGCCAAACAACCATTTCAATCTTTATTCTAATTTCATTTGAAGTTAGACATCAAGTGACATAACTATAAAATGGTTCATTAATCCTAAGGACGAAACAAGAAGAAATAACTTCATTCAAAAATAAAACGACTGTTATTTTTTTAAAAGTGTATTCTTTATTTCGTGATACGAGATCTATAGATAAAACTAATTTATACTCACGGCTATAAATCCCTAGGAGGAAGCTAGAGCTAAGGAATTAAAAATTCCTCAGCCACTTTGGAAAGTTGAGTGGGGAAAAGATGGTAAAATAAAGAATGTTTAAATCTTTTTGTTCATGAAAACCTCATGTGGGGATTATTACTAAAAATAATAATAAAAATGTAGAAGAATTTCGCACTGGCAGCCATTGACGCGGTAGCTCAATTGGCAGAGCGACGGGGGCCGATGTCGCGGGTTCGATTCCCGCCTGTGTCGATTTTTTTTCCTTTATTTATTCTTTACTTAAAGAATGTTGGTGATGGGTTTCCAACCGCATCGCCCAAAAATCCCTTAAAAGCCCCAACACCGTTAGTCACCTCTTACGTACACCCACAGGAAGAAATGGGGTAGTGCTATTCTAAGTCGACACTACACAGCAAATATAAATAATATACAACGAGTATATGTAATGTAATTTCTAACAATAATTTATACGTTGGCCTCCGATACATATTTTTCTATTTCACTTAAGCATCTAAATCATGTTAAACTACTATATGTATAGTCCATCTATCGAGAATTTATTTGGAAGATATCAACAAAAAAATGATTTTGTTTTATAAATCTATTTCGATATAAGGCACATATATAAAACCAAATAACTCACCAGTCCCGTAGAGCGGCGACTGCGGCGGCGAGTGCGGGTAGCTCCCCCCTCCCCCGCCGCCTCCCCCGCCCACTCCCCCGCCCGCCCCCGCGCCCGTGGACGAGAACCCGTATTTGCAGTCGTAGGTTCCTTGCTGGAATGGTAAACCAACTATTAAGATTTATTTCAAGCAATGTTTATGTGTATTTAGTATACTAATGTTAAATCATTTTTGACATTAAAAAAACATTGAAGAGTTAAAACTTGTATGGTTACTTAAGACAACAATTTACTGATGTGTTCCATAATGTAGGTTTCCTATCTTAGTCAATGTACGTTTTTATTAAGAAATAAAATTTATATATGTATTTTAGTACCGACGTATTTTACTAAAGGAGTAAATGAGATTATATTTCACACAATATTCCTAAAAAAGAAGTGACAGTTTACAGAATGACAAGTACCCACCCATAAATTAAGACAATAATTCAGAAAAACCAACAGAACACAAGTTTAACGAAACCCAAGACAAACAGAAGCAAACAAATAGAAAAAAATACTAACCGTATACGGCGGAGGCACAGCGTCGTTTATATTCATATTCAAGTTGATATTCATATTGATATGATTAAGATCATCATCTCGATCTACATTGTCTTGTGTAGTCGCTATCGAAGGGTCTGAAGAAGCTTTCACAAGTCTTGGGACAGCTGGAGGACCCACTTCCAAGTCACTTTCCGGACTCGAAGCATACGATAATCTGTTTTCGGTACTCGACATCGGGAACAAGAAATCATCTGACAGCGGTTCCGGTCTCTGTCCGCCATTTTCAATTCAGACGCCATTTTGTGTCCGTCGCCATTTTGTCGAGGGTATGGAATGGGGTGAACACAAAATGAATGATAGCACACAAACGAAAATAAAACGTGATCGGTTAAAGGTGTGAGGGGTGTAAGTTAACTTAAAAGCCAAGCATTATATAAAACACTCATGCATAGCATACAACAAAAAACAAAATATACATAAAAAATACAAAGAAATCACAAACAAATCGTGTGGAGGATTAGACATACCCTAAATGCTGCTCCGATACCGGTCTACTGCCGTCCTTTTCTGGACCAGACTGGATGTCCAGTGATAGTTCATCTAACTTTAAACACGGAAGACTAAGGTTCCGAACTTTACTGAGAGATTTCTTAGTGGACGGCAATGTTCTGGCTTCACTAAACCTTTCTCTGACAGGCAATCGTGTCTGACATTTACAATTAGGAATGCGACACTTTTTGGACTTAAACTTTGAGTTTTCCTCTTTTATTCTAATATTTTCTTGTTTATCGTTAATAAAGTAGGATGATGCAGGTCTGAATTGTTCTGTCACAGGAACTACAGACGAAGGTCGAGGTGCCTTTTGTATAGGTGATTTACAATTAGTCAGAACACTATAAGGTCTAGAAATTTGTTGTTGATAAGCTTTCGCTAGCATCTGCGAGATTTCTGAGCGATTCAGAGGTCTTTGAAATTGTGGGTTGATGTTTTTAGTATAATTATGATTAGGGTCGTAATGAGGCATCGAATAGCGGTTATTGAGGTAGTTAACACCGTTGTATGGAGCTGTGTCAGAGTAGTAGTAAGGGCTGTTATATTTGGGGAGGGGGTAATCGTGCGCATGCATAAGTGAAGGGTGGGAAAGGGGGTAAGAGGAAGAATGGTAGGGGTATACCGCGTCCCCGTGCTACGCCGCCACCGATACAGAACAGAAATAACATTGAGTTAATACCAGTACCATATTACAACATTGATTACAAGACAGAAGAGAGTATGTGAATTGGTGCTTTAACAAACAATTTGAAAACAAGTTAGGTGTATATTTTTAATCCAGTATTTGGATGAGTTAAATTATCTTTTAATATCGTTTTCTTCACAATTATTAAACCACCAATTCACAGGAAATTCCTTAACAATATAATAAATCCATATAATGCAATACATTGACATACTAAACAACATTTATTTTTAAAAGCGTTTTCCAAGTACCAGCATACCAAGAAGAAATAGTATAAACATAATTTCAAGTACTACACATATTTATTATAAGTTATACTAACATATGCAGTGCTATACTAGTTTATAGGTTTCGAAAATTAAATATACAATTTGTTAGGTATCTGCACTAATATTTTATAAGATTCAACTCTCATAGACACCTATCTCACAAGATCAAACTTCTCTACTTTAAATTTCATTACACAATAACAGTTGTTGCTTTTGCTGTTAAGAATCACTCGTACATATTATGAATTCCTTACCTATACTCACGGCTACGATCTCAAAAGAGATAGATAAAACTTTGTAGAAAAATATAAAATCAAAGGGAAGTGAAATATCGGATATTTGGATCGGTTTCAAGTCACATTGCCCCAAAATCCTATTAAATCAGATTTACTCACTTTTCAACTCAGCACACTAAAGTATTGTTTAGTTCAATAATCTTAAATGTAGATGGCGCTACTATAGTTAAACTAAAAAAAAATGTTATATATAGGTACTAAAAAGCCCCAATTTAACCCAAAATTCTATAAAATGAATCACCTGATTCTCAGCGACCCATATCTGTTGCTGCTGAGTTCTGGCCACCACGTCTTTGAGAGATTCCAGCCAAGTACTGGAGTTATGTTCGTCCACCGTCAAAGTGTGGGAGAACACATGGCTCCATTGCTTTTCTAGTTGCTGGCTTTGTTCTAGCAGCTTCTTTGACGATTTGTGAGCTGATCTGGGGTAGGATTTGGGTGGTTAGGTTTTATACGCTATTTTATGGTGAGATAAATAATTACAGATAATTTTGTGCATACATACATATACTCACGACTATAAATCCCTTAACGGGGTAGCCAGAGCTTTGGAATGAGAAATTCCTCAGCCACTTTTGGAAGTTGACAGGGGAAAGGATGGTAATAATAAAAAAATATGTTTTTGGTGACGGGTCTCAAACCACATTGCCCAAAAATCACTTAAAAAAACCCTATACCCTTAGTTGCCTTTTACGATCACCCACGGGAAGAAATGGGGTAGTGTTATTCTAAGCCGACATAGTATAGGCACCATAAGGTATCATTTTGTAAGGTATTACATAAACATAACATAACATAAACGTTCACGCCGAATATCCCCGAAGGGGTTGGCAGAGGTACTAATACTTCTGAAAATCACGTGACTTTTTCACCTGGTGTTCAGAGTACCCACTTTTGCATGGACAGTGTACTCACGTGGTAGGGGGCAGGCCTATCGCCGTTTTGTACGAATAGACTGTCACATGACTAAGTAGAACTCAGCCATGTGGGTTTTAATTAAGTAAGTTTAAGGCATTAATTACATGTTTGATTCTTAGGTTTAAGAACTTCTACTTTACAGACCCTTTTACATAATATATACAAATATATAACCACAGCCAAAAAGGGAAAGCTGGAGTGTCAGAGTTAGAAATAGGTTAGTTACTTTTTTAAATTGGTTTTTGGTGATAGGTCTCCAAACGCCACGCTCAAAAATCACTTAATAAACCCTAATAGTCGCCTCTTTGGAACACCAGCAGGAAGAAATGGGTTAGCACTGTTGTAAATATTTATTACATATATTTTGGTTCATTTTTATTTATGTTTGTTTTTTTATTATTTTATAAATCATGTTTAATTTTGAGATTTAATCAATTTATTTTTCTTAACTTATTTTTTTTTCTTTTGTTGAAAAACCACTTTACTTGAATATTATTTTGTTGTTATGTTTCATGTATTGTTTACCCAAGCTTAGCAATGAATAAATGTTTTTCTTTCTTCTTTCTTTCTTTAATCACCACCACATAGTTTTTAAAAAAGATCAATTTATAACATAATCATACTTAGGCATCCCGGCTCTCAACTGCTTGATAAGTTGTTTCGTCTCCACCCGTATATAGATAACGATAGGGTATAGTTGCGCGTAGCTCAGTCTCTCGACGGCAGATGGCGGTAGTTGCAGCACGGGGTGGCGCCCTCCCGTGGACACCGAGCGAACTGTCGACAGCCGGACTACACCTTCTTCTGTGGAGGTTGTTAATTTGTTTTATTGAGGTATAGGATAGAGTTAGGGGACTGAAGATGCTGGTTTAGCAAAATATCAGCTACCTTTTATAGGCACATAGAAAATAAAACTACTTTTTTGTGAAATAAGGAACATTTGATGTTGTTCCTTTTTTATGTATTACTTTTTAAATATTCCATTGTGCCTAAGTGATGAACGTCTAAGGCGGTATGCTTAACTACTAATAGTTATATCATATTTAAGATTATTATACCATATCGCTGTTGCTTATCCAAATAAAAAAAAATGAATTGTTAACATTACTTTGTACTTTAAACTATGTAAATATCATTCATGATCTCAGTTACGCAACCAATAGTTTAGGTTCCGGAGGTTGCTGGTGCAAATTCCGCTGATGGTAACGTTGTATGTGATTGAATATTTCTTAGTACATACATAGATCGACTGCTATAAATCCCACAGAGGAGTAGTCAGAGCTTCAAATCAAAAGCATTCTAGAAGCTTCGCTCATTTCGAGCGAATGATTTATTTCTCAACAATCAATAAAAAACCCTTAACATCCTTAGTCGTCTTACGAACTTTACGAGAATAAATACATTACATATATACATACATATACTCACGGCTATATTTCCCTAGAAGGGGTAACCAGAGCTAAGGAATTATAAATTCCTCAGCCACTTTTGGAAGTTGAGTGGGGAAAAGATGGTAAGAATAAAGGTTTTTAGTGATGGGTCTCCAACCGCATCGCCCAAAAATCCAATAAAAAGCCCCAATACCCTTAGTCGCTTCTGACGACACCCGTGGGTAGAAAGGGGTAGCGACATTCTAAGCCGACACAACACGGCAAAATGGCTTATTCCGATTATCCACCCTAAAAAATCCTCCCTAAGTCAGATATTCGGAAACGCATGTCCGATTATCCACCCTGAACGGGGTGGATAATCGGAATTCATAATAAAATGTTTCTTCCGATTTTTTACCCCAAGTACAGTCATTCACAGAAACATACTCACAACCTGGTCCAAGAAACTTCAACAGAGATATACATACCTACTTTCCTACTTACAGTCTGAATAAAATTATCCTGGTGGAAAGTTTTAATTTAATATTTATTGTTAAACGAAAAACTTAAGTAATCTTAAAAAAAATAAAAAAAATGCAGGTAAGCACCTGTAGATTTGGGTGAAAACCATTTAAATTGACTGTTGTGACAAATGAAACCATAACAAGGAAGAAACTCGAAACAAAAAATAACAAAATTAAAACTTAGGGTCTTTTCACCACTGACACACAATAAATAATAATTTACATGTTCCTGTAAAGGACTGTACGTAGGCAGGGTAGAAAATCGGAAGAAACATTTTATTATGAATTCCGATTATCCACCCCGTTCAGGGTGGATAATCGGACATGCGTTTCCGAATATCCGACTTAGGGAGGATTTTTTAGGGTGGATAATCGGAATAAGCCGGCAAAATAAATACATTAATGGATTTAATGCTGTCCGAAATAAATATTTTTATTTTTTTTATGTTATACTATCCTCATACTTAACAGTTACAAAGAAAAATAACTCTCTGAATGTTAATACGAATGAAACTTCCTGTTAAACCTATCAAAACTCCTATACTTACTAGGCGCCGCAAATCTTTCTTCATCCCTCAACAAATGTTCTCTTGCAACGTCCGCAGCGGCCCCCAACAGTAACACTGGTCTTGGTAATGAAGAATGTCGAAGACACACTCTCTCGTAGGCAGGAAACCTTGATGTACTGTCCCATAGCACTACCTCGCCCCACGCCTCCTGTAGGTGTGTATTATACAATTATTTTAGCACTATTGCAAATCATCACCACATTGTTTTAAAAAAAGATCAACCCATAACATAATCATACTTGCCATTTGACAATGTTACGTGATGTATAGAATGCTAATAACTCTGTCAACACTGCAGGAATGTAAACATTTGAAATGAATAAAAAGTGTTATAAATCATACCAACCTACCCTAATCGCAACTAAATTCATAAATATATGCAAATATATATTACCTTTCCAAGACTCTTAGCCCGGCGATGAGTCGCTCGTCGTCTTCTGAAGAAAGAGTTCTTGTCAGTAGAAAGTTCTTTCTTGGAGTTGTTGAATTGTGCTGTGGCTAATTCTTCGGCGCGGGCCTTGTTTGGGATAGTGCCGCTGCATACCTCGGTGTTGTTTCGACCTGTGGGTGTTATAATATCGTTTAGATCATGATGTTGTTTAAAATTGGACAGTGTATATTTTATATGCATCGAACTTTAAAATAAGTCAACACGAAATAAAGGATGAAAATGTCATACAAAAAATACATACATATACTCGTGGCCGTAAATCTCAAAAAGGGGTAGCCAGAGCTTCAGAGCTAGAAACTTCTCAGCCACATTTGGAAATTGATAGGGGAGAATACGGAAGAAACAAAGTATCGTTGGTGATGGGTCGCCAACCGCATCGCCCAAAAACCACTTAAAAACGCCCACATCCTTAGTCGCCTCTTATGACACCCTGAAACGGTGACAAGGTCTTTTTCTTTTAGCTCGGTACTAGCTAACAATGGACGATATCCTGTAACAGGCTTTCAAGCTTTGCTGTTGCCGGGTAGACTAACAATTAAAATAAGTGGCATATGCTATTTGAGTAAGAATAATGCAGGTTGATGAATATTACATGCTTAATAAAAAAATATGATAATGTATTGATTTAGATAGTATTTTAAGCCTGGCAACCTGCCAGCATGGCTTATTAGGCCCAGGCACTTCTGTAAGGACATTTATGGGTTAAGATAAAATGAACACATCAACCACAGTTCTGTTGTTTAATGTGTCCTCCCTCACACTGTTAGTGATGTGTAATAACAGCGCCGTACCGATCTTGTAGACGTGCCAGGCGCCCACGGTGCCGCGGTGCAGCGTGTCCGTGACGCGGAACACGTCTCCGGTGAGGAACGCCAGCTCCCCGTTCTGCGGCTGCGCGTAGTGGAAGTGGGCGCGCACGTGGAATGAGTCCCCGGCTGGAAAATTATGGAGTTATTAGTTATACAATAGAACAGACCACTCTTTATTAAACATCAAAATTATATTAAAGATATAGTATTATTAAATAGAAGTACAATTAGCGCCCCCTATTGTAGTAACTTCTTAAAGTAAAAAGTAAAAAAAACACAATTGCAAAAAAGAGTACAGAACGAAACGATAGATCGAAAGATCGATAACGAGCGCGCGGATGTGGATTGAGTCCCCAGCTGGGAATTTTGGAATCAGTATAATTACTTATAGAATAGAATAGACCATAAAAACCTTTATTAATTATCAAAATTATATTACTGAAATAGTACTATTAAGCAATTGGCGCCCCCAATTATAATTTCCTCACCCGGCCGGCAAAGTTCGTACTGTCCAAAAGTGTACTCAATCACTCAAATCTACAAACACACACACACACTAGCATACACCCATTTGAGTAAAACACTATGAAGAATTTATAACAGTCTACAAAAGAAACCATACCGCGATGTAGGATGCAACTTCTGGCGCCATCTAGTCTGTAATATGTAAATTAGTAAGGATTTGGTGTTGGTCACGTGCGACGGCGTCATGGCTTATTTCATGTATAATTTTGATTTAAATTTTTTTGTTCATGAAAACTTCATGTGTGGATTATAATAAATAAAGAATATTTGGAGTTGGAGGTAGGAAACGCTAACACTACTTAAACCTGTAAAAGAAATAAATGATAGAAGAATTTCGCGCTGGCAGCCATTGACACGGTAGCTCAATTGGCAGAGCGACGGGAGCGTATACCCGAGGTCGCGGGTTCGATTCCCGCCTGTGTCGAAATTTTTCTTTCCTTTATTTATTCTTTATTTATTAGTATAATTTTGGTGTTTCTATACCGATTTCTTTGATTCTTTGTTTATTGAATAGACTATAATGGTAACTTTTTTAAATTAGGGATGAGTGAGTATTATAAACGTAAGAGTAAACAAATATAACCTGATTGCTCCGAACTGCTAAGCCATCAGCAGTTACACGTGTTATTGTGAGTCAACAATTAAAAATAGACATATGCTGTAGCGAGATATTTTTTAAACAATTTTATGTAGAATATTTCCGACATACATGATTTTTATGTAACTTTAGCCATTAAGGCTGCACACGCGACAGAAGCTTAAAAAATGGAGTAACATCTCCCGTTTTCCCAAAATTCCCCTTCTCTACTCTGCTGAAATACTATAACCTGCCAAGGAGTATGAAGAATAATTGTACCAAGTTTCGTTAACATCCGTCGAGTTGTTTTTGTTTCCATAAGGAACATACAAACAGACAGACAGACCAAAATTTTACGGATTGCATTTTTGGCATCAGAATCGATCACTAATCACCCCCTGATAGTTCTTTCATGTACAGAATTACGGACTCACTCGCACACTTACAGTATCTCATATCATAATCCTACATCGCAGTATCCAAATATTTTGAAAGAAAGAAATAAAGTTATGTTTCTCTAGCTAATTTTAAATACATATTCCAAGTTGAAGCAGAGCGGGTTTACTCCTACCCAGTATATCTTTGCTGTTCCTACATACTTCCATATTACAGCCGAAATGGATTACATTATTGGGAGTATTTAAAAAACCGAGGGCTAGAATGTTTATTTGCTTTTTGTTATATCATGGTTTTTCAAACACACTTGTAAATATTTGTAAATATAATGAATAACTAAATAATGAAAATCTTGAATTCTTGAATCTAAATAAAAAATAAAGGGAATAAGGGTCAATGCGGATACCAGACCGAAATGTGACCGAATACTTAATTGAGATTGATGGTAAGAAAGTGGTATAAGCGATTGATTTTGTCTGGGAAGCATTCATGAATTTTTCATACATGCCCTGCTTGTATTCTGCACACATTGGATGCCTGCCTTTTTGAGCACATTCTCTAATAATATTTTAGTTGAAACCTTGATTTCACAACAACAAAACAAGCTAAAAAATGTATACTAACGTGTCTGTCCATTAACCAAAGCTTGAAACTCTGCTGGGGCATGCTGTACAATGAGATCGATCCGGTCTTGAAGGCTTAGCAGGAATAACACAGCCTCTTCGCGAGTCACTCCTTTCATCTCCATGTCGTTGACCTGTGGAATTGGAAGTTAGTGGTTGGGTATTTTTGAGATGATGAGATTATTGGGGAACTAGATCTACTGTAATCTAACTCTGAGAATAGACTGTAACGTTCAAGTTCATATTGACAAAATTATAATTCAGAGAGTAAACCTAACCGATACAAAGTTGCTTATGCGGTAAATGTTGCATTGAAATTCTGTCGTTAGAAAATAGGACAGTAAGTTGTGGTTAGTTATGTGACAGTGTGTACGTACGAAACCTGCTGCCTATCACATAAGTGTACTTTCCAAGCAAGTGACATTAATTTCATTTCATTTTCAGAAAAGTACTATTTTACCTCTGTTATTTTTTTGTAGTTATAGCGTGCAACGTTTGAGTTTGATTTTTAAAGTGTACGTATAAGTTATGGAAAGTACGGGTTTGAATTTCTTCAATAGTTAGTCTCAATCAGGTTGAATTGTGACATAAGTGGTGGTTTAATGTGTAGCGCATTTTCTAAGACCGCGGTTTTGTTAGAAAGTACGCCAAATGGGCGTTGGAGACAGTTGGTGTGTAGTATGTATGTATGATGTGTGTATCTATGTATGTGTGGGAGTACTGTTAGAACGCACACTACTGCGGACTCACTCGCACATAGCAGCGCCTCACTCATATCCTACATCGCGGAGTGTAAATGTTTTTTGAGCTAAGAATAAATACAAATTATAAGTTGGTACACAGCAAGGTGTACTGGCCAGTACATCT
This sequence comes from Bedellia somnulentella, assembly GCA_963576735.1. Classification (NCBI taxonomy): domain Eukaryota; kingdom Metazoa; phylum Arthropoda; class Insecta; order Lepidoptera; family Bedelliidae; genus Bedellia; species Bedellia somnulentella. Next base: position 14,406,035 of record OY755191.1, on the reverse strand, counting down.
TTGCTGTTCTTACATCTGTGTTTATATGTCTGTATGTATGTAAATACCTGCAAAACCCGCTCAGCAAGGCTCCATAGACAAATCTGCTTTTTATCATAGAAATCTATCCTATCCAACCCTGTTCTCAATTATCTGTATTTTATAATTGTAATTAATTAATTTATTTTATTATTGTTTTTAGTATATGCTATCTGTCTATCGTAGTTGCGTATTTTTTTAATTTTATTTAGTAAAAGTAATTTTTAATATGTATCGACTTTAGAAGTAACACAATAAGTATTTATTCGAATGTATTAGTAATGTACGAATAATGTATATATTTTCTCTCTTTTTTATAACATTTATAAGCTATATATTTATATCGACTGTTTGTTTATATAAGTAATTTATTATAATCCGCTTGTGTAACTCTCGTGTTGTCACTGGTGATGGCGCTGACTGAAAAGCAGTGCTGTGAGGTCAAACCTCGCAGCTTTTGCTGAGTCAGTGCCATTTCGCAGCAAAATGGCGCAAAGTTTTAAGTTTTGTTTAATTTTATAATGATCTCTGTTTATTCTATTATTTTGTTTTCTTTGTCACTGTACACGGTTTTGCTTACATTGTTTTTAATTATTACTTTTAAATGCGTTTGTTTTACTTTAAATTTATTTTTCTAATGTGTTAGTTTTAAGTTTTATTATTTTTGTGTTGTATTTAATTTGTGGCATATTTGCGGCGGATAAACTTTATTCTTCTTCTTCTTTCTTTCTTTCTTCTGCTACATACCTGCAATATCTTATCCCCGGGCTGCAGCTGGCGCGCGGCGGCGCTGCCGGGCGCGAGCTGGCTGACGAACACGCCGGAGCGGTTGCCGCCCAGTAGGCGAAGTCCTGCAGAGCCTTCTTTTTGGAAGCTGATGAGGCGCGGCTCCGAACTGGAAAACGAAGGAGGATGTAACATTCATAGACCACTAATCTTTTATGGGATACAACTCTAAACTTTGATGAAGCAGATTTTTTTTTGGATAATCAAGGCTTATAATAACGTTTATTAACTTGTGACCACTCAAACAAACAACTTGTAAAGATTAACTTGTACGTAGCAAAATGTAGTCTTTTTTAGGGATGCAACGATACGTCTATTACGATACCAATACGAATGACGAATACATCGTAATGGCCAAATACGATAACGAATTACGATACGAATGCATTACGATATTATTTTAATATCATTTTTATAAATTTATTGAAATCTTTGTTCTTATTGTACGACTAAGTTAAAGTATAAAAAAAAGTTATGCATGTTTAATCAATATACTCCTTAATTTTAACAACTTTCATTATTAACTTACAATTTAAATTGTTACTTCTGTTTAATTTGTTACATTTACTGACTATTAATTAATTTAACTTGTAGTCGTAATTTATTACTGGCAAATTCTTATTCAGAAAACAATACATTTTTAAGTTGTTTTCCTTAAGTCGGTTTCTCACATTACTGTGTATCAATTGGATCATGGGTCCAGAGCTGTACAGTTACAGTTTTTATCGCACTCCAAGTTACCAAACCGTGCCTCCATTTCAATACTTAATCCTGTGCTGACCCCTTAACACTTAAAGTCATGTCTCTGTTTGAACATGAATGATTCAGTACTTGACTTTGTAGCTTGTTCAAAAATTTGGAAATAATTGTATCGTAAAAATATCGTATCGTAATATCGACGATAACGAATGATCGTAAAGGTAGGTATCGGTATCGTTGCATCCCTAGTATTTTTTGTAAATGAATAGCCTTACGCGGTTAAGACCAACTGACGATCTAATTAAAACATTGTCAACAATAATTCGTGTTATTCATGTATACTGGACTGGCACTCAAAATTATTGGAGAACAAGAATGACCTTTGCAAAGTTTTTCCGGTGGGCTCTGTATGAGGCAAATTAAAAACTACTTTGATAACTATGGTCACTATACTTTTTGAATCATTTTTTAAGGGATTGTCTATGTCTATCCACCTAGCCACATATATTTACAAGCTAACATAAGGATAATTACAATACAATACATTTATAACTTTTCTCAAAATCGATGATTTGGCCGCCAACTGTTACACGTTGACTAAAGAATAACGTTAAGAGTAATAAATAAAATGCAGGCAAATAAAACAAAAAAGAAAAAGAAAATTACAGCCTTCAGCCCACAGATCTGTATTTGAATAGATAACGCAAGTGTCATTTCTTGTATAGAAACCAAGCGTGCCATTATTTTTCCACCTACTGTGACGTCACATGAGCAATTTAGTGATGGGAACTCCCCGTCAGCGCGTAAACGATTCAATCGATTATATTCGAGTGCATCGACAGACGAATGATAAATTGACAGAAGAATGATAAATCTAGAATTATACCTGTTTTTTAATAACGCTATTTTCTCATGGTCTCATTTTTATTCTGAGCAACTCATCCTACATTATTTTCCTCCACCACTACATCTTCTCGTAGAACAACGATCTAAATCAGTGAGTTAATGAGTCAGTTAGTCAGTGAGTAGTTCAGTAGCCTTTATTATTATAATAACTTGTCCTTATTGATAACCTACCTAATTAACTAGTTTTAATAATTTGTTCCCGGAAAGTTATGAAATGATTTAAAAAAACCCCGAGAAGAAATTTTATCTACAAAAAGGAAAGCCAGTAGAAGGCGCTATGACAAAGTATAATACAACCCGGAACTAATTCGGATTTGAAAAAAAAACAAATAAAATAACTTGTAGAGAAGGAAAAATAATCAAGTATTTTTTTTTCGTTTTCTGTTTTTCTCCAGGCTGTATCTCATAAACAGTGATAACTAGAAAGCTGAAATTTTCACAAATGACGTATTTCTGTTGCCGCTATAACAACAAATACAAGTAAAAAAAGGATTTTAGGGGGGGCCCCTTACAATAAACGTGTTTTTTGCCGTAATTGTTTGCTCAATATTAAAACGTTAATAAGTAGATACTTAAAATTTTCAGAGTATATTTACTTGTATATCACCTTTCAAAATAAATAATTTAATAACAGTAAAGTTAATATCAAAGGGGCTCCCATACAAAAACGTTATTTTCTATTATAGATGATGGTACGGAACTCTTCGTTTGTTCAATATTGGAAATAAAAAAAAACAAAGTAGTGTCACAAACTCTTCAACATTTGCTGAATATATAGAATTATCAGAAGCAGTAACAGAATTAAATTTTCTCATTTGTGTAATGAATGATGTCTTTACTAAGGTTTGTAAACCAGTTAAAATCTATGAAGATAATTCAGCAGCTGTAGCTATTTCTAAGTATGGAAACTTTACAAAGAATTCTAAGCAAATTGAAGTTCACTATCATTTTGTAAATTAAAATTTTTAGCAGGGAAGTATTCAAAATAGAGTCAGAAAATAAAATTGCAGATATATTTACAAAGCCTGTGGGAAAATTTAAATTCACTAACTTAAAAATGCTAAAGGACAATGGGCAGATTGGGACCACCCTCCAATAACGATAAGGTATATGTCGTTGGACAGGTCTAATCAATTGGAACAACAATTTATATGACAACTTTGGTGTTACAACTGTCCGTTTGGAGTTATACTTAAGATAAGAACCCTCGACTGAATAAAGTAAAATGCTCGTAACTCTGGAACCTAACCTAATAAAACATAATAAAATAAAACTAAGAACACTCTCGACGGATATACCTTTCAAACAAAAAAAACCGCATTCAAATCGGATCATCCGTTTGGGAGCTACGATGCCACAGACAGACACATACACACACACGCACACACACACATACACGTCAAACTTACAACACGCCGTCGTTTTTGCGTCGGGGGTTAAAAAATGTACGCGTACGCATACAGCGCTGGTAGACGCATATCTATATATCCCAGCAGTGGGACACACACGGCTAATAATAATAATATTTTCCCATTCAAAAAATATTTCATTAACCTTTTGTATCCGACCTTATAAGTCTCATATCTCGGAACGGACAGTTGTAACAACAACGGTATCTTAGCAATTGTTGTTCCAATTGATGAGACCTATCCAACGACACATATCCCATTGCTATTGGATGGTGGTCACAGGTTCCATACATTTTTGCCCATTGTCCTTTAAAGGAGTATAGTTCCCTAATTGATTATAATTACTGTAGTACTTAAGAAGCTTTGAACTTATGTAAGGAGGCGTGTTCGTGTATATATGTACATTTATATTGGCAACACTGAGTGAAGGAAGGAAGTAAATAAAGACTGACACATACCACACGTTAAAAAATGAAGCTTAGAGAAAAACTTGTAACTATAATTAAACAGTTCTTTTATTAAATATAAACAAAGTTAAAACAAGAGTATTCCAATTAATTATTTAACAGAAACATTGTAGTAATAAAAATATTTTAGATACATGGAACATCCATCGCGAATATTATCATTTCTCTGTTCCCAAAATCGATTAGAATTAGAATCGAATACAACTATCTGTGTAGGTACAACACATTTTGCTTAAAATGACAGAAATATGACAATAGCTACCGTACCATGTAGCTGATTGACAGGTGAAAATATCGTTCATTTTGATGTTCATTGCGTGTTTAAATTATGACTTTGGTAACGCCTTATGTAGATGCGGGTAAGAGAGTAGATGCGGCATACTTTGACATCAAAAAGACATTTGATACAGTCGATGGTGACATACTCCTAGGGAAACTATCTGAATTCGGTTTCACACCGCATTCTCTTAAACTTATGGCGAGTTACCTCAGAAATAGACGTCAATATGTGGACTATGGTGGTTTTAAATCTGACGAGTACCTTACAAACTCAGGCGTAAGTCAAGGTAGTAACCTTGGTCCGTTGGAGTTCCTCGTTATGATCAATGACTTACCAAAAGTGCTCCAACATGCAAAGTGCCTTATTTTTGCGGACGATGTGAAATTGTTACTCCCAACCGAGAGTGAAATAGACTGCGAACACCTACAGAATGATATTGACAGGATTGTCAAATGGAGTACAACAAACAAGTTAGAATTTAATATAAAAAAGTGCTCGACTTTTACTTTCAGTAGACAGCGGGGATCGTTTCATTTTACATCCATACTAATACGAGTATTATAAATGGGAAAGTGAGTTTGTTTGTTTGTTTGTTCCGCTTTCACGCCGTAAATACTGAACCGATTGCTTTGAAATTTTTCAGACGTGTAGTTAGAAGTCTAAATTAAATAATAGGGTACTTTTTATCCCGGAAAAAATATGTTCCCACGGGAAATCAAAAATATTGTTTGCTTACTAAATGCATTGGAGATGGCGCTGTGTATCGTTTAAAACAACGTAAAATATTGTAAACTAATATAAAAATCAAAATTTAGAAGCTTAATGGTACGGTAATGCATCCCCGAAAATAAGGAACTCCCGAGCCATGATGTACTATTTTTTTATCGTATACATTTTTTTTACATCTACTTATATTGCAAACGAATATTAACATGTAAATATAGAAACTAAATGAAACGACGACGATTCCTTGAAACTAAGGAATCCGCAAGAGTTCTCATAGGAACATCAAAAAACCTTAACTCATATATGGCTCAAAATTTTGCAGCGATTATTTTTATCATCGATGGAATTCACATCAGACACTTTGTTAATGTTCATTTTGGAAAGATGAAGGGGTTTCATCAATTTAAATGACAAATTTGTTTATCAATAGTAAGACTAATGTGAAATAAAGCGTAATAAAAATTTGACACCGCCCCGGTAACGTCTCCGTGGCGTAGCGGTATAACTAACTACTATGAATATTTAATTAGAACTATTATGAATCAATCGTCCCGGGTTCGTATCTCAGGTAATTCAAGCTTTTTGTAAAAAAAAATTTTGTCAGCTTAAAATAACACTATATATAATAATAACAAGCACTATCCCTTCAATTTAGCGATTATTTTGGAAGGAGATCCACCACTAATCATCCCTATATTGCCGAGCAATCGCTGCAAGCTCTCCCACTATCACCAACGGTCAGTGTAGGGGGCAGCACCGGGCCGCCGCCGCAGCGCCAAACTACTATCCGTATCTGTACTTACTAGAGATATTCTCATTTCTGAACATAAAAACTTGGTATATTTGTTTCATGATTCTTATGAACAATTAAAAAGGAATTTTTGGAACTCATCCCCTAACGGGTTGATATAGCAAATGAAAGTTAATATAGAGTTTTTTTACATTTTATAATAAAACTTGGTGCGATTGAATTTATGAAATCCAACTATCAATCATTCATGAATATATGCTAACAACCATAAATTCCATAAAAGGGTGGCCATAGCTTCGGAGATACTAATTCTTCATCCAATTTTGGAAATATATTGATAAAAGATAGGTTAATAAAGGTTGTTAGTGATGGGTCACAAACTGCATCGCCCAACAATCACTTAAAAAGCCTCAATGTCCTTTATGTCATTTACAACGCCCGCGGGATTATAAATATAAAAAACAGAAGTTGAGACAGTGTTTCGGTATTTTGGTATTATGTAAACTGGATGCAAAAAATGAAGTCCACGCGGACGAAGTCGCGGGGCAAAAAGCTAGTATAATATAAATGGAATTCGACTATCCAGAATTCAAGAAGTGAGAGATTTAGGAGTCAAGGTTACATCTGACCTTTGTTTTCATAGTCACATTGTAGGAATATGTAAGGCTGCTTTTAAAATGTTAGGTTTTGTGCTTCGCACAGCACGCGGTTTTACGAATATAGAAGCAATAAAAGCTCTATATAATGCATTGGTTAGGAGTAAACTTGAATTTAACGCAGTTATTTGGGCTCCACATGAAACTAAATATAGTCTCATGGTGGAGAAAATACAAAATAAATTCTTAAGATTTCTTTATTTTAAAATGTATAGGGTCTATCCCTATTACCCGCTTATGTATCCAACAAAATTTGTTTTAGGGATGGTTGGTTATAATACATTACAAGTTAGAAGGGATTTAAATCTAATTTTATATTTATTGAAAGTTATGCGGGGTATCATTCCAAATTCTTTTATACTGGGTCAAAAAAATTTGAAAGTGCCGAATGGAACGCTGAGACGACGACAGGGAAATTTTTTTGCCTTACCACAGTCGCGCACTAATTTATTGCAGCAGTGCCCTCTGGTCAGAGCACTAGTGGCTTTGCGGGAAATTGCAGAAAATGTGGATGTTTTTGCATGTCATCTGGGTGACTTCACAATCGTTGCCTTGAAATATCTATGTTACAATAAGTAAGAGAGTACCATAAATTTAATATGTTAAAATTTAATTTAAAATGTTATCGCATTAGGTTTATGCCTGTAATGATAATGATTATGTTTTTTGGAATAAATAAATAAATAAATAATAGACAAGCCATACTAGATAGCTTTGTAACTAAAAGAGGCAATGTATTATATCCTTTTAGTCGTATTTTATCCGAATATAATAAAAACTTCCATGATTTAGATCTATTTAATCTAAGTAGATGCGCATTCAGGAAAGCTGTAATGGACGTACTTTTTAATTCTTAAAATACATATTATATTATGAGTATAATTTTAATAACACATACATTCTTATATGCCTTTATGTATGTCACAGATTTTTATTTGTTTTACACACACACACACACACACACACACACACACACACACACACACACACACACACACATATATACACACACACATGCACATACACACACCCTTGAGATATCGTGGATCAAAAAAATTTTGCTTTAAATATTGTTGTTAATATATATTTTACTTCCTCTTAAAATTGTATGTATTTGTTAGAGTTACTTGCTATAAAAAAAAACATGTGTTGAAACTCAAATGTAACGTAAAAACAAGATTATTGTTAGATATGTTTTCTGTACATCTGTGAACATCTGTCATTGGCCTTACTTGATTTCTATTATTAACTGTGTATTATTACTTATGTCGCTGTTGATGTTCCTAATAAAAATAAATAAATAAATTAAGCGATACACACTCGTTTAAAAGTTTTACAGTGTAAAACCACAACGAACACGAAATAATTGATTTTGCAATAAAAACCACATAATCTAATAATAAAGTGACCAACCGATGAAAGGAAATCTTTCTATTAATTAGTCCCGCTTTATTTAGATAGTTTTTGCAACTCAATACGGCACAATTAGGCATTTTTTATATTTAGCTTGACATCTGTCACCGAGAACGTTCGAGCACGGACTCAATCAAATGGCGATAAATTAAGATAATTTTACTCAGTTTTTACACGCGAAGTACATGCACTTGCGGCATCTATTCAAATACATGTCTGTGCTTCAGCCTCAAATATATATAAAAGGACCGAGAAAGCGCATATAACGGCAGACTCACTCGCACTCTAGTTGGTGGTTTATAGAATACTTACGTTGGTTTATTTCTTTGATTAGCTACTCCATTCTCTTCATAAATTTGTCTTCTAGTACTGTAGTAATCTGGAAAAAATAAATTATAATTATAAAGTATGTCATTGAATCAATTATAAATAAATAAATAGCCCGCTTTAAGAATGAGTTTTAAGGCAACAAATATAAAATTACTATATTTTGTAAAGTTTTACCTATAATAATAATCTAAAAATACTTAACTACCTTTTTGAATGTAATAAGGAAATGAAGACTTGTAGCGAGAAACAGTGACAGGTCATTTTGAAAATATGGCAATCACACGAGTTGAGTAAAGTGTTTTTCTTATTTATTTCAGATATATTTGTGGGAGTCATGTTAGAGCGCACACTACTGCGGACTCACTCGCACGTAGCAGCGTCTCACTCATATTCCTACATCGCGGAGTGTAAATGTTTTTCGAGTTAAGCATAGATACAAATTATAAGTTGGTACACAGCAGGGTGTACTGGCCAGTATATCTTTGCTGTTTCCACAGTGGTGACCCCTCGATAAGAACACACGCTTCTTTCTACTACATTTTCTCGATCTACCCGCAACTTCTATTCCTCGCTTACCTCACCACACCATTCATTCAGCAGAGCATCTACAGGCATGCAATCACCGGCCTCATTGCTCACACTGAATTTGGTAATTGGTAATAGGTACCTCCTAGCTTTGATATCGTCGTATCGACTAGGAGGGGAGTACTGTGGGAGTCATGTTAGAGCGCACACTACTGCGGACTCAAACGCACATAGCAGCGTCTCACTCATATTCCTACATCGCGGAGTGTAAATGTTTTTCGAGTTAAGCATAGATACAAATTATAAGTTGGTACACAGCAGGGTGTACTGGCCAGTATATCTTTGCTGTTTCCACATATTAATATTTTACCCTATGGTGTGGAACTTTAAATGCGCGAGTCCGATTTGTACTTGGTTGTTGTTTATATATGCAGATGGTCCTAATAAATTAATATATACATCATATGTAGCTGTGTAGTGTTGGTATAGAATAGAACTACCCCATTTCTTCCCGCGGGTTAAGTGATTTTGGGCGGTGCGGTTGAAAGGAGGAGTGGCACCAATGTAAGGCACCTGGTCCCAGCACCAATCAGGATGAGTGATACGTCGTTGGAAAGGTTATTTTTTATTATATATATATAATTCTTTATTCAGATAACTAAGATCCATTGTGTTAGTAGACATATTAAAATACCTACAGTGGGTTAGTAAGTACTTACAAATAAATATAACTTAACACTAATATTTAAAATAAACTTAGTTATTTATCTAGGCTGACATGTTTGACTATCCAATGTTTATACATTGGGCAGTCAAACCGGTCAACTATTGTACCAAGGATGGTGTTGGCGACGGGGGAGTATACCCGCGAACCCCGCCGATGTCGAAATTTTTCTTTCCTTTATTTATCTTTTATTTATCAGTATATCTCTGGTATTTCCACAGGTGTATAGAGTGTATGTATGTAACAGTTACCGTCGCTGCGCGGCGGCGGCGGTCGCGGCGGCTGCTCGGTCCGCACGGGCGTGCTCACGTACACGTTCTGTCCGCCCGCACCCGCCGCGGGGGTCGGCGCCACCGGCTCGCCGGCGCCTGGAATGTACACTTTGCTTTATATTTTAATGGCAATTTTTTTTATTTTCATTTATTTAGGAAACAAACAGTCATTTACATTATAAATGTACACAGTTATAAAAGAAACAATTAGACCTACAGCTCCATAAATTATTATTTTACACTTTTGTATGCGGCATGTAGATACATCAGTTGTTGTTTTTATTTTTGTACATCAAAGTTTATCCAACAATAATACAATTAACCTAAGTAGAAAATTGGTTTAAAGAAATAACATGAATCTTTTTGAACGTTTACATAACATATGAACAAACAAAAGAGATAAATGAAATTAAATTAAGTACGAATATCTTAATTTAGTTACAAAATGAGTTTAAACTGTTACAAAACAGATCAATTTCACAAAATTCTAGGTTATACAAATCAACACTTCACCTAAACACCCTTTACAAAAGGTAGAGTAACAGACAAAATTAGTACTGTGTTACAGCGTGCTTCCATTAAGACCTACTTCAAGCCGCACCAAAAGATAAGTCAGTTTCTAAGACCTATCAAATGTCAGATCCCTTTACAAGATGCAGGCGTTTATAAACTAGACTGTGAGTGTGGTCTTTCATACATCGGCCAAACAAAGCGTAGTGTAGCAACTCGCGTTAGAGAACATATTGCTGATATGAAGAATAGGCGTCCTGGAAGATCTGCTTTGTGTGAACACACCTTCGATAAGCCAAACCACCACATGCGTTTTGACAAACCTACAATTCTAGCAAAAGAGAATCGATTGATACCTAGAATGATACGCGAGTCTATTGAAATAAAGAAACATCCAAACTTCAATAGAGATGATGGTTGGCAATTACCACCTGCTTGGAACCCGATCATTAGCACAACTAAGCGAGGGAAGAACACTAGCAAGACTCCAGATAACATTAGCTCTTTTTGTACATAGCAAATATTAAACGCAAATGTAACTTAAAATTTTGTGAAGGTAGTTAGTATTAATAATTTTATAGTACTGTATAATGACAAATAACACCTCAGTCTTCCCGTGACCATGATAACTGAAAAGTTTTCGAAACGTCGGGCTATTAAAAATAATGTAATAACACGCGATTAAAATATCCGAAAATCAATAGTTGTTTCAATTATAATGTGCAATCGTGAAAATCTTAGAAAATAGTATATATAGTTTTATAATGTGAAGGGACAAATAACTGTTTATTGCGAGAGCCATGTCTAGGCATCCTAAACGATATTTTTTCTAAAAGTTTGTACAACCGTGATGACTCAATGGGTAAAACACCGCTTATCGTGCAGACAATGAAGGTTCACGGCGATAGTTCGGCCCCCTATCACGTGAGTACACTGTCCATGCAAAACGTAGGTACTCTGACCACCAGGTGACAATGTCACGTGATGTTCAGAAGTATTACTACCTCTGCTGACCGTTCGTACTTCTGTTACATGCTTTGATTATGAACACTATAGATAGAGCGATGTTACGTCATCCATTTTAAAAAGAGAAGCCCTTATTTAAGTTCTTATATGTTAAAAAGAGACACAAAATCTTTATTGTCATCTCTATCGCGTAACCCGTTTTGTTGATGTCACGCTTTTAAATTGTGACAAACAAAGCGTCGACTTGTGAGCGATTTTGGTTTTCTTTTGATTTTGAGAAAGATTTTATTCATTTGTATATTGTTATTGTGATAAAAGAGACTCCATTAGTCAAACTTATTATTTAGTGAGGTATGGTTGGGTGTAGCGTGCTTGGCTGCGGAAGCCGCAGCGAAAAACACATCGAAGGATTGACTTTCTGAAGTGAGTGAGTTTTTTAATGTTTTAAACAGATAAATACATAATAAATACATTGCGCGATCAGAAAAAAAGTGATTCAAATGTTAATTACGTTGAACTAGATTACTAGCATTTTCTTTAGTTATTTTGAGCAATTTTTTAATAGCATAACCTAAAAATATGCAGTATCTCAGTGTTCCCATAATTCACGTTTTTCATCCTACCCTGTCGTTAGGGTAAAATTTTCAAATTAGTAAACTGATGTTAATGAGTGAGTATATTATGAATTTCGTCGCGCTATAGCGACGCTGAATGATTTCCAATTGTTATCTACGGAATTAGTAAGTAATAAATTTGTTATATTTATTTAATTTCTTCGTATTCATTACAGTTTTCCTAAAGACCCGAATCTACGAGAAAAATGGATTGCGGCCACTGGAAGATGCAATTGGAAATCAACCAAATATAAAATACTTAGATGTACGAATACATCATCTTTTGAAAAATGTGACTGAAATAGACGAATGAATTCGAAATTATCACACGAAACTGATTTTGTTTAAAGGTCAATAGTAAATAATGCAATAAAACTCATGTACAAAATAGTGCTGTCTTTTATTTTTCAAAATACAAACATAGACCCCACTATACCCATGATGACCCGTATGATATTTACATAACTTGCACTTCGGCTGCGTTAAACTAAAAACAAGTATGTCGTTTTCGGCAAATTTTACAGGAGAGCGAATAAACATTTTATTTCTTTAAATTTAAATATTTCCTAAAGTGATTGTCGGATCTTGATGATTTTTGGATATGTCCGACGTGATGTAGTTTCCTAATGAAATTAATATTTTTTTAACTTGACCTTTACAGTAACGCCAATGCAGAATGAAAATGCTTTTAGCATAATCTTACCCTATTATTTTTATCAATAGCGCCTTAAATAAGAAGATATTTTGAGTTTTAATAATGTAGAAATAAGGGTCTTTCTATGACGAATCCAACGGTGTAAAAAAAAGCAAACGCTCAAAAATCGACATACTTGTTTTAAGCTTAGAGCAGCCGACTTATGGAACAGCTGTTTTTTTTTGTCCAGTATTAAAGTTATAAAAAATAAAATAAAATAAAATAATCATTTATTTCAAAATAAAAAGATAAATCTTTGTTTTTTGAACGTCAAATTTTAACTTAATACTAAGTTTACTTCGGATTCGGAAGGTGTTTTGTTGAGAGAAGAACCCGTAAGAAACTCGTCAACACACATCTTTTTTTAACGTCCATTACAATTTTGGTGTTAGCCCGGAAACATCCTGCACAGAGCCCTGATGACACCAAGCCACTTCATCATTAATGTAATCATTGACATTGTAATAGGCTTTCGAACTAAGATTTCTTTTAACTGCTGCTTTGAATTTTGTTTCTGTTAAATTTAAAATGTCCTCAGGTATTTTATTATACATTTTTACGCATAACCCCATGAAAGATGTATTTACTTTTGACAATCTGTATTTTGGTACTGATATTTTATTGTTGTCTCTCAGGTTTCGAATATGTCTGTCACAATTTTTCACAAAAGAGGCCTGATTCTTTCTTACATACATAATATTTTCATAAATATATTGACATGGCAGTGTCATTATATTTATTGTTTTAAACAATTCCCTCAGGGAATCTCGGGATCTCAAATTGTATATAGCTCTTATTGCTCTCTTTTGGAGAATAAATATGGAACCAACATCAGCTGCTCTGCCCCAGAGTAAAATACCGTAAGACATTACACTATGAAAATAGCTGTAATAAACTAATCGAGCTGTCTGTACATCTGTCAAATGTCTTATTTTCCTAACGGCATATGCAGCACTACTTAGCCTGCCAGCTAGTGAGCTAATGTGGGGTCCCCATTGGAGCTTGGAGTCCAGAGTTATCCCTAAGAAAACTGTGTCATCCGAAAATACTAACTTTTCATTATTTAAAATTATTTCGTTATCAACGCACCTAACATTAGGTAATACAAATTTAATGCATTTGGTTTTTTTACCATTCAGTACAAGATTATTGGAAGCAAACCATGTTTGAATCTGTGAAACCGTGTTATTCACCTCGTCAATATTCTGATTATTTCTTTCAACGTCAAATACTAAAGAAGTATCATCAGCAAATAACACTATCTCGGACATTTTCTCGACCATGAACGGCAAATCATTAATATAAACTAAAAATAAAAATGGGCCCAAAATAGAACCCTGCGGAACACCCATTTTTACATGAGTTCCAGGTGATATTGCATTATTGATTTGCACTTTCTGTATCCGATCCGAAAAGTAAGACTTTATTAATTTAAGTGCGTCACCTTGTATGCCATAATGTTCTAATTTAATAAAAAGGATTTCATGATCTGCACAATCAAATGCCTTCGTAAGATCGCAAAACAAACCAATAGCATCATTTTTGCGTTCCCACGAATCAAAAATGTGTTTCATTAAGGCAACGCCTGCATCGGTGGTAGAGCGGCCCTTCGTAAAGCCAAATTGTTTTGGATGAAACAATTTGTTTGAAGCGAAATGCAAAAGCATTTGATTGAACATTAGTTTTTCGAAAATTTTACTTAAAACTGGCAGAATTGATATGGGTCTATAACCATCAGGACTAATTTTATCTCCTCCGGATTTAAGAAGAGGTACAATTTTACTATGTTTCATGAGATTTGGAAAGATTTTATTTCTTATACATTCATTAAATATGTCTGCTAAATATGGAGACAAAGTTACAATAAAATTATGGCAAACTTTCACTGACATACCCCAAATGTCTTCAGAACTTTTTAGTTTAAATGATTTAAAACATTTTTCGATATCTGTAGGGCTGACATCTTTAAAACAAAACAAAGTTTCGCACCTATCAACATTTTGTTGTAACAAGTGTTGAGCTTTTATGACCGATGTGTTTAAATATTCAGTTGTTTTTGATGGTATGTCAGTAAAATATTTTTCAAAAATACAAGCGATTTCCTCATTAGAGGTAGTCAGACCTTTATCAGATCGAACACAGAACTCCTGATCACATGGTTTACCTCGGCCTGTTTGGGTGTTGATAATATTCCACACTGTTTTAACTTTATTATCGGATGTTCGGATACGTCGGCTTAGGTATCTGGCTTTAGCCTCTTTACATACTTTATTAAATATTTTTGAGTATTTTTTTACATATTCACTCAATTCATTATTATTACTATAAGCTTTTTGATCATATAAATCGAAGAGTTTTTCTCTTGATCTATAAATACTTGGTGTTGCCCACTCACAAAACTTAAATTTACTGGTAATAGTTAAATTTTTTACATTGAAAATTTCATTAAACTCATTTATCAGAACATTATAAAAGATATCATAGCTAGTATCTGAGTTTTTATTAATTGTAAATGTAGGCAACTTAGAGCTTATTATATTTATATATTTTTCTACTTTACTAGCAGTAATATGCCTTTTTTTAATAACAATTTTTGGTTCTGGTATCTCTAGAGGAAAGCTAACAAAAAGGCCGCTGTGATCAGACTTTAGTTTATTTATAACACTTTTACTTGAAAAATCTGCATTAGTAAATACATTATCTAAGCATGTTTTGATTCTAGTCGGTTCCAAGAATAAATTTTCTAAATTGAACGATTGGAATAAACTCATCAACCGTGTTTTAAGATAACTGTCTTGTAGGAGATCCACATTGAAGTCTCCACATATTATTATACGTTTTTTATTCCTGAAAACTTTGCTTAATACATCTTCCATTACATTTTCGAATTTATCATAATTTTGGTTATAAGGGGGTCGATACACACATACTAAGAAATAGTTTTTTAACTCTATGCAGGATAATTCCACGACTTGCTCAACGCTTAACTTTACAATATCATTACGAATTTTTGATTTAATATTATTTTTTAAAAATATAGCGGAGCCACCACAGGCTTTAGAATTGCGGCAGTAGTTGCTAGCTAAATAATAGTTTTCAAAACCAAATATGAGTTCGCAATTCTTAAGCCAGTGTTCAGTAACACATAAACAATCTATTTCATATTTTTCCAAAAACAGTTCTATTTCTAATTCTTTACAAGAAAACCCCTGAGTATTTTGACATACAAGTTTAAACTGGGAGACTCCTTGTAAAGTATTCTTTTTATTAATATTGCCAGAAGAACCTCCTTCCTTGTTTACAATATTGATGTTAGGTGACGACTTAAGGACGACAGGAGGCTCTTCCATTGTCACTCTTAAAAGTTTAAATTATGGTTTCCACCATCGCATACTAGAAGTAAGTTTCCCCTTATATTAAATATATGGGGGTCAGATATATTATATGCTAATAATTTAGCAATGTTCCGCTTTTGATTTAAGGGTATGTATACAGTACCCAGTCGAGAATTTGAATAAGGTAAAAACTTATTCAAATCCAAACAAAACAAATTGTCGCTTTGACAACATGTCACGTGACATATTAAATTATTCATAATATGAATATTGTCATTCTGCTTCATATTAAGTAAGTATGGAAAGGTACAAAATATAAATTTACATTTATATATTTTTTGTATTTCCAAAAGTTTATTTATACTTTTATTTAATAAATACTTATTTAATCCTATACTATTGCCGACCAGTACGACAATCGTTGTATATTCGTCATAAGTGCCTAATAATATTCGTTCTACTATATAATTAAAGTTTGCACCCGTATAGCAATGGTTAATGACCTGTTGATTAAGATACTTATTTAGTATTTCGCCAAAACCTACGGCCATGCCGTCCGAAAATACTAATGTTCTGTTTGCCGGCGGCGGCGTGCTAACAGCTGGTAATGTAATCCCATTACTTGGTTGGGGTGACTGAGATATAACGCTATTTGAGGAAATATGACTATTCAGAGTAGCCGTCTCTTTGTCTATAAGACTGCCGATATGTTTGTATCTTAAATGCAGATCTTCCTGACTAAC
Organism: Bedellia somnulentella; assembly: GCA_963576735.1. Classification (NCBI taxonomy): domain Eukaryota; kingdom Metazoa; phylum Arthropoda; class Insecta; order Lepidoptera; family Bedelliidae; genus Bedellia; species Bedellia somnulentella. The sequence goes on along the minus strand of OY755191.1, from coordinate 14,389,211 downwards.
AATCAGCTCACTCAGTTTATCATTCAAACTATCTATTTGGTTTAGTAAATCAATTTTTCTGTAAGACTTGTTTATGAATTTTATACTATTTTTCATACTTATAAGACTTTTGTTTGTGTTGTATATACGTTTTTTAACTAATTTATATTTTTTACACTGTTTACGACTGAAAGTTTTTGAATATTTAAAAGAGGTCATAGAAGATAATGATTCTGCCTCAAGTTCGGCACATAAAGAAACTGCGTGAGAGTCTTCGTGAATATTCTTTATTCTATGGAATTCCGCCAATTGAGCGTGTGCCTCTGCCAACTGCTCATTCAGAATATGAATTCGCTCTAAAGCTACTTCATGCTTTGCGCACTGATCCTCATGCTTTAATATTAATATCTGCTGGTTTTCTAATTCCACTTGAGAAATGTCGTAAGATTCACGAAGCAACACAATTTTTTCTAAAAGATTACTATTTTTCAACTTTAAATTACGAATAGCTAAAACGTTTTCGTCCCGTTCTTCTAAAAGCCTATTTTTTAATTGTTCTGCATCATTTAACTCTCTTTTTAATTTTTCATATTTTTGTTCGGCAGCCATTCTACGAGTTGTAATCGAGTCCATTTTACGAAACGAACAGTCTTAATATTATATACTAGTTTAAAGCGTTACTATAGCGAACGATAATCCTAATACTAAAATATTTCAATCCACACAAGCGCCTACTTACAACAAAGATATAAAGTTATTATTTATCGTTTGTTTTCTATTAACTAAACAATATAATCATAAATGTAACACTCAAAATATGACACCGAGTGTTATCACTACCTTAATTTATTTTTAAATATTAACGTTTTACTATTTATTATATCCTTTACGACGAACAATTTGTACTCACAAATTCTAATAAGTACCTAATATTATAATAAGTGAAGGAATGCGATTAAATAGCTCAGTAGAAAAAGATTTTATATGATAAATTCACTTAATGTAAAGAAAAGTATATATAATTATAAACTATAATAATTAATAACGGGAATCGAACCCGTGTTTGAAAGATAGTAAGTAATAAGAAACCAGCTATTTGTCTCACTCTTACTTAGTTGAAGCGGTGATCAAATGAAGACCGTTGTTTTATAACTAATATAGGATTTTTATTAAATTGAAATACCTATTATTGTTCAAAAATACATAAATTTACTTAGCTGGTTTACTCGGCAAGGGTTCTCCTATCTAGCGATGTTTTCCTTTGTTTGGTTTCAGCCGTTAAAACGTCACAAACTTTAATCACTTATTTTGTCACATTCACTTAATATTACTCTAAGATAACACTTGTGTGGATGAAATACGCACCAATAACTAATTTACAACCATTTATGGTTTATTTCTATGCTTTTTAACAATTATAGCGAAAATTAAATAGCTAAGCACGAATTAGATATTATTTCGATCTACCCAAGTTAGTCTTGTACAAAAATTTATTCGTAATCATGGGAAGATTCATCCCTGATAGTGAGTACAATGCTTTAGATTTCACGGTGTATTAAACATCAGTATAAATGGTAAAATTAAACAAAAAAGATTGTATAATACTAGGAGCAAGTATGTATAATTATATGATTGCAGTAAATAATATAGTAAACAGTAAACCTTTACAATAAATAAAACGACGTAACAATAAATTGACGTAATCAATTTTAAATTAAAAAGTAGCTTTTAGAATGGTGATTATAGTATTTTGGGGTAATTGTTTTCTAGTGATCGCAACATTACAGGGAAAAATATTGCTATCTAAAAGAGGTACTCTCCCGTTGCATTATGACTCTGTCTATATAGTCTAAGGTTCATAGTCAAAGGTTACATGCATATTCTAGTGTACATGCTTTTTGACTTCAAATGATCTCGTCTGACGTTTTAGTTTGTCCCTTATTAGATGTAAGTATTCTAAGCATTTGTCGTCTGCTACAATTAGCATCTTCCATTCTTATGTAACTCTTTTGTTACCAGTCTTTCATTACATTCAGAAAATAAAAATTGGTATTTTTTCGACTACTTTTGCAAAGTGAGAAGGAAAATTTACAAAACAAAAAAATATTGAGGCTCCTCTTACGATAATTCGTAACTCTACTGTTATACACTCTTTCCAATGCCGAAAACTTCACATTTGATTTCCTACCTTTGACCTTTATTATCTTTTCATTTATATCTCTTTCCTAGATAAAACCTAATCTAACTTCTCTAAGATTAGGCAACTAAATGTGGTGATTATTTTATTTAATTGTTCATAAATCATCACCAATTTTTGGGCGATGCGGTTGGAGACCCATCACCAACAACCTTTATTTCACCATCTTTTCCCCACGCAACTTCCAGAAGAGGTTGAGGAATTTCCAATTCCCTAGCTCTGGCTACCCCTTCAAGGGATCTATAGTCGTGAGTATATGTATGTATGTATAAATCCTCACCAATGGGCTGATAGTTCTGCTGCGAGCTGACGACGGTGTCCTCCACGGTCTCGCGCGACACCACCAGCTGCAGCCGCTCCTTACTCGCCTCTATCAGCTTGCGGACCTCCTGGAATTTAATATTATGAAATTTGAGTAAGGTGGTCTTGTTGTTGATTCTGTTTGAACTACAATGAGGGTGTTTTGATAGTACACTGTGAGCAAAGTTAGTGATTACCGTTGAGATGGATTCTACTAATTATTATTTAAGGATTTTATTAATGGAACAATGGACTGTAATTACAGAGGTGTGGTAACACATACTTATAAAATATACCGATTTATAATTAACCCGTGAGAAGGCGCGCTATGAGCAATTTGCTCACACAAAAATTTAATTCAATTTTTTTTTTGCCTTTCGCTTTCCACACCAATTCAAGCACTTACGTACCTTCCTAATTATTCACCCCCTCTCCCCTGACGCCATTCTCGATCTGATCAGTGGCGTTGCGACCGCGTAGGAAGGCTTTTGTGGAGGCCGTGTACCAACGTGCGGCAATTTGCTCATCACGCGCCCATCCGTGTAAGTATTTTTTTTTGTCGTTTAAAGAAGTTACATTGTTATTTCTGCCATATTATTCCTTTTTTTTACTTATTTTAGTTGTTTATCATGTAAAGACTCTTTAGTAATAATGTTAAAATTTTTAATTTTCTTCTAGCTACACTACAAATACAAAATAGACGATCGAATGCAACCACAAATTCGTTCGTGGTTGGAAGAAGATTCTGGTGATGAATTGGATGCAGATCTTGAAAATGGGAAACAATATCGTGTTGGCACCATAGAAAGCGATAGTTCTGTCATCCGTAGTCCTCACGAAACTGATACGGAGCAATCGTCGGATGAAAACGCAATATGCAATATGTCCTAGACGTAAAAATAGAAGCTCAAAACCATGTACTTCGAGCAAGCAATTACTTTGCACCGAACATGAGAAATACATGTGTTCAGTATGTTTCTAGAGGCTAATTAGTGTAGATTTAATGGATGAATAACACTTTTTAGTTTTTGTTATGTAACAGTTTTTATTGTGATTTTTATGAAACGGTCCAAAAAAAATATATTAATACCAGGTTGTTTTGTTATTTGCGTTAGAAATTGCTATTATGTTTAATAGTTTTGATGAAAATACTTGTTTTCTTACTTACTAAACTTTGTGTTATTTATTTAAATATATTATAAGCCAGTAAATATAGAAACACAAAAAATATGAGCATTTATCATAGTGTGAGCAATTTGCTCGCGCGCGCCTTCTCGTGTAAGAAAATTAGGCGCGCCTTCTCACGTGTTAAGTACTATAAAGTTACTTGTTGTCTAAGAAAATTTTATGCTTAAAAGTTAAATTAGTAGAATACAATCACATGCTATTAATTCGATAAAATACATTGGGTTCTTCCTGTCATGTAAGAATATTGTCCAAGCAAAGCGTTGGTACTGTGAACACCAGGTGACAACAATATCACGTGTTATTCAGAAGTGTCAAATTATTGAGGAAGCGTTTACATTGGCGGGCTCACTCGCACACTAGCGCCGTTTCTCTCATATCCTACATCGCGGCATCAAAGAATTTCGAGAAGAAGGAAGAAATGAATATTGAGAAAGCTAAGTATATTTAAAATAAATTACTAATAAATAAATAACAAATAAAGGAAAGAAAAATCTCGACACAGGCGGGAATCGAACCCGCGACCTCGGGTATACGCCCCGTCGCTCTGCCAATTGAGCTACCGTGTCAATGGCGGCCAGTGCGAAATTCTTCTATCCTTTGTTTCTTTTTACACTTTTAAGTAGTGTTTGCGTTCCCTACCTCCGAATTTTTCACAAATTCAGAAGGCCACTTGTCTACCTTTTCAGATAGAATGCAAATGTTAAGAACGCCGAACTATCACATAATTTGAATGTTCATGAAAGCCTCATGTGCGGATTATTACTAATAAATAAAGGAAACAAAAATTTCGACGCAGGCGGGAATCGAACCCGCGACCTCGGGTATACGCCCCCGTCGCTCTACCAATTGAGCTACCGTGTCGACATTTGTAAAAAAAATTGAAAAAATTCGGAGGTAGGGAACGCAAACACTACTTAAAAGTGTAAAAAGAAACAAAGGATAGAAGAATTTCGCACTGGCAGCCATTGACACGGTAGCTCAATTGGCAGAGCGACGAGGGCGTATACCCGAGGTCGCGGGTTCGATTCCCGCCTGTGTCGAAATTTTTCTTTCCTTTATTTATTAGTAATAATCCCCACATGAGGCTTCCATGAACAAAAGCATTCAAATTATTCAATATAAATTGTTAAAAAGGCGGGTTGTTTTGGACAGTAAATCAAGCATTAGTTCTGCCATATCTTCGGACATAACATCTAAAAGAATCAGCTTTTTAATATAAGCTTACTTTACTAGAAAAGCACTACCCCATTTCTTCCGATGGGTGTACGTCAGAGGCGACTAAAGGTATTGAGGCTTTTAAGAGATTTTTGGGCGATGAGTTTGGAGACCTATCACCAACAACATTTATTTTACCATATTTTCCCCACTTAACTTTCCAAAAGTGGCTGAGGAATTTCTAATTCCTTAACTCTGGCTACCCCATCTAGGGATTTATAGCTGTGAATATATGTATATGTATGTTACTTTACTAATCAACTAAGCAATATAAAAAATCGACACCAGCGGGAATCGAACCCACGACATCAGGGTATACGCCCCGTCGCTCTGCCAGCTGAGCTATGGTATCAAGTGATGACGCGCGAAAAATTGTATTTGCCTGTTTCTTTATAACTGTACTGGTGTTTGCGCCATCTATTGCCAAGTTATTACAACTCCAGAAATTTGAAATTTTATTTAATTAATTGATTAGTAATAATTTCCACATGAGGTTTTCATGCAAAACAAAACAAAGCCTTGTGGGAACAGCAAGCTACTGCGGACTCAATCGCACACTAGCGGCGTCTCTTTCATATCATACATCGCGGTATTAATCATTTCTAAAGCTAAGTACAAATACAAATTATAAGTTGGTGGGTTATACTGTACTGTACAGTATATCTTGAAGTATTGGTACTTCTACCACCTCTTCAGACATGACATCTACAACAGCTAGCTAATACTGTATGACTGACCTTCAAGGAGGTGTTGGGTGTGAGCGGCGTGCCGTTGACGCTGGCCAGCACGTCCCCCGCGCGCAGCCGCGCCGCCTCCCCGCGCGCCTCCCCGCGACCCGACAGCGACGCGATGTACACCTTGCAGCCCAGCACTATACCGAAATCTGTGGTTCCAAGGTTAATACTCTTTTAATTTGTCATTTTATTTATATGGTTTGCCAACAGAGAATACATTTGTACAATTTTCAAAAACAAACATTAATTATAGGCAGAAAACATCATTCATAAGGCATTCCTTATGAATGGTGTTTTCTGACTTATACGTCATTACATATAAGTTGTTTTTTTTAATCATAAACTCAGTCCTACACTCAAATCTAACAGATATAAATAGTAACAAACTTAAATTACAATAATAATAAATACAAATAAATAAGTTCGTATTACTAATAAAACAATGGGATAAGAAACAATTAAACATATACAATTAGAAAAAAATCTTTAAAATTACTAGCTGACCCGACAGGCTTCGTACCGTAAATTTGCTTATGCCGAACTTTAGGCGTTTTTATAAAAAAAAATGTTAAGGGGTATGAAAAATAGATGTCAGCCGATTCTCAGACCTACTGAATATGCAATTCGCAGAGCGACAAGGGCGTATACCCGAGGTCGAGGGTTCGATTCCCGCCTATGTCGAAATTTTTCTTTCCTTTATTTATTCTTTATTTATTAGTAATAAATTTTCATAAACAAAAACATTCAAATTATGTGATAGTTCGGCGTTCTCAATATTTGTACTTTCTATCTGAAAAGGTTGACAAGTGGCCATCCGAATTTGTAAAAAATTCTGAAACTTAAAAGTGTGAAAAAAGAAACAAAGGATAGAAGAATTTCGCGCTGGCAGCCATTGATACGGTAGCTCAATTGGCAGAGCGACGGGGGCGTATACCCGAGGTCGCGGGTTCGATTCCCGCCTGTGTTGATATTTTTCTTTCCTTTATTTATTACTAATAATCCCCAATAATGAGATTTTCATGAACAAAAACATTCAAATTAGTAAAAATCATTTAGATGTTTGCAAATACCATGATTTGAAAAACATGACATTCGCTATATTATTCATAAACTTAACTATTTTTTTTATATTAAACATAAATATCAATAACAAGTTAAAAATTTAACAACTCTTCATAAATGTTAGTATACCAGTACTATTCTGTCAAAAATGCATCATGTACTTACACCATTAAATATTTTGGGACATACACAAATTATATTTTTAGTTGAACTATTGGAATGCTTTGAAACACGTAAAAAAATATAACCAATATATCGATTCGAAATTCCAATGACACGAATGATTTAGCCAAGCTATTCTTCACTGCTCGCGTGCTGAACGAAACGGTACAGCCAAATGTATAACATATTTTTTCTCATCTATAATTGACTCAATTGTAGAATTAATTTATTAAGACATTGTTTTCCACTCATTAACTAATACTAAGAATAGTTTTCGTTTTGCTTACATACATACATACATATACTCACGGCTAAAAATCCCTTAACGGGGTAGCCAGAGCTTTGGAATGATAAATTCCTCAGCCACTTTTGGAAGTTGATTGGGGAAAAGATGATAATAATAAACGTTTTTGGTGATGGGTCTCCAACCACATCGCCCAAAAATCACTTAAAAAGCCCCTATACCCTTAGTCGCCTCTTACGATCACCCACGGGTAGAAATGGGGTAGTGCTATTCTAAGCCGACACTATACAGTCGTTTTGCTTACTTTGTAGATATTACATTAACAATACACGGTGTGAGTGTCAGAACATGTTTGACTCTAATGATTTTAATCACAAACGAAAAACGGATGATTCTCAATAAGAATGTATAAATTTCTGTTTGTAGACAACTTAGTTTTTTTGGGGTTATTGTTTTTTATTGAAAAAGGTAGACACCGAAGCTTTGCTCATACTAGGAGAAAAAAACCCAACCGTTAGAGTAGAAAAGCAGACGCTGATTTATATTCTTAGAACTTAGGGTCTTGGAACTTTTAAGTGATTTTTGGTCGATATCAAAACCTTTTTTCACTATCTTCTCCCTACTCAACTTAAAAAGTTGCTAGTTAGTTTCTAAGTCTTAGGCTTTTCTAGATTTATAGCCGTAACTTTATTTATGATGGTAGTTAAGGTATACTCCAAAGTTAACCAAGTTTATAAAAAAACATATAACATTATAACAGTCTCCAAGTCTTTAACTATCTCCGATTTATAGACCGAGCTCCGTACTATTTTGTCTTTTATTTAGCTGACATACGCTATTGTTGGTTTTGTCAATACTTATTTCATATTGTTATTATCATGTTCCCATATTTTTGTATGTGTAAAAGACAAATAAAATCATGTATCATTATTAAGTATAGCAATGGAATCCTCACCATCCTTCTTCCCGTTCCTGGGCAGCGAGGCGGTGAGGGTGGCGGGCGGGCGCGCGGCGCGTCTCCTCACGAGCAAGGTCACGCTCTGCCCCGCCTCCCTCAGCACCGCCACCGCTCGCCCGTACTCCACGTTCTCCAGGGGCACGCCATTCACACACACTATGCGGTCGTTTACTCTGCAGGGGAAATGAGGGGTGTGAATGAAAGGCGTTATTTATTGGCTTAGAGAACAAAATTTGCCGTGTAGTGCCGGCTTAGAATGTCGCTACCCCTTTCTACCCACGGGTGTCGTAAGAGGCGACTAAGGGTATCGGGGCTTTTTATTGGATTTTTGGGCGATGTGGTTGGAGACCCATCACCAAAAACCTTTATTTTACCGCCTTTTCCCCACTCAACTTCCAAAAATGGCTGAGGAATTTATAATTCCTTGGCTCTGGCTACCCCTTCTAGGGAATTATAACCGTGAGTATATGTATGTATGTATGTAGAACAAAATGGTATATTATGTACATGAATGCTAACATAAAACACAAAAAAGAACGATTACAGTCACACACTGGCTACTCTTAACATCTTAGATGACATCGATGAATCGTACAGAATTCAATGTCACGTGATTGAAATCCCAGAAAAATGTAAAGATATTCTCGGTCGATATAATATAAAAATCCTCAACATTAACATAAGAAGCATAAATCATAACTTTGACCAACTTTTAATAACACTGAAAAGGCTTAATATTGACTTTGATGGTATTGTTCTCAGTGAATGTTGGCTTAGCGAATCTTCCCCCATTCCCGAAATAATTGGATATAATTGTTTTCACTCTATTCGTCGCATTAATAAAGCTAGTGGAGTAGTTATTTATGTTAGGGACTGTTGGTCTGCGGAATGCCTTGAATTGGAGATAGAGGAAGCCAATAACGTTTTAGTAAATGTAGAAAATTTATTCTCTATATTAGGCCTGTACCGTCCACCCTGCTTTTCGAACCCAGAAACCTTCATAAACTCTCTGGAATCTTCTCTTTCTTCTGCAACCCATTGCTCTCACCTTATCATTGCTGGAGATATAAATCTAAATATTTTAGGACCGGCGGCAGATAGCAAATATGCGTCTGAATACATTGATGTTTTATCTGGTTTAGGACTTATATCCTCGATCAACAAGCCGACTCATGATAAAACAAACATTGATCACATTTTTGTCCCTTCCGGCGGTCATGCTGAATCCAACGTCTGCAAAACTGATTTAACAAATCATAACCTATGTATGGTCGGGATTACATTCCCATCAACCTCAAAACGTCAAAAAAAATCAGGTTTTGTCGTCAAAACTGATTTTGATGGTATTCGTCATACGTTGGAAAATGAGGACTGGGATACCTTTTTGCATAACTTGTCACTGGATGAAGCAGTTACCAGCTTTTCTGACAAAATAGAAAAAGTTATTGCCGATAATACCAAGCCTGTAAAAATCCCCCATTCAAAGGTAGTTCTAGCAGACTGGATGACCTCTGGGCTTCTAAGATGTTCTCAACATAAGGATAGACTTCACGCTAATTGTAAGAATGATCCAAATAATACAGTCACTAAACTAATTTACACTAGATACAGAAACTTTTATATTTCACTCTTAAGAAAAGTCAAATCAGATTATTTTAACTCGAAATTGATGGAATGTAAGAATTCTCCGAAAAATCTCTGGAAAACCATAAATAACATTACAAGAAGGAATCAAACCCAATCAAAGTCCTGTGATCTTGCCTTGATTAAACAAGATGAGCAACAATCCGTGGATTATGTCAATGACTTTTTTGTCAATATTGGCCCTACCTATGCAAAAAAGTTATTGAATAAAACCAACGAGACTGAGGAATCTTTAGAATCCAAAGTTACAGCTCACTCGCAATCACCACCATACTCACTGTTCCTAGCTCCCACAGACCCCACCGAGGTATTTAATCTGATCCAGTCCCTGGATAAAAACAAAGGTGCAGGTTTGGATGGAATTAGTATTAATCTTATAAAGACATTAGCTCCCTGCATTTCATCTCCATTAGCCTCTATTTTCAATCTTAGTATTTCGCTGGGGTTATTTCCGTCGAAATGGAAAACGGCATTAGTTAAGCCGATCCATAAATCTGGCCCCAAAAACTGTCCGAATAATTACCGTCCAATATCCCTTCTAGGTGCCTTCTCAAAATTACTGGAACGTATCATTAACAACCGGTTGATAAACTTCCTGGAATCTAACAAACTGTTAATGGAAAATCAATTTGGCTTTCGGAAAGGCAGGTCGATGGAACAGGCTGTCCATCTCTTGACAGACAAGATATCATCTTTACTTGACAGGGGAGACAAATGCATAGGTATCTTTCTTGACCTTGCCAAGGCGATCGACACTGTATCCATCCGTATTCTGTTAAGGCGCATGGAGGCTATAGGGATTCGAGGTGTCGCTTTGGATTGGTTCAGGAGTTATCTCTCAAATAGGGATCAGTGTGTAGTCATCAACAAAGTTATAAGTAGTCCCAAAGATACGTTTTTTGGTGTTCCACAAGGAAGTATACTCGGCCCAACCCTCTTTTTGATTTATATTAACGATATTTCCTCTATTAAATTAAAAGACACAGATCTTCTTTGCTATGCCGATGATACGGTCCTACTTTTTCATGAGAAATCATGGCAAAAAGTCCATGCTATCGCTCAAAAGGGCATTATAAAGATATCCAAATGGCTGAACGATAGCATACTAACATTAAATACAACCAAGACGGAGTACATATGCTTTCACAAAACCAAGGCCTCAGCTCCCTGCAAAACACTTCCTCCCATCAAAATACATGACACTCGCTGTGTCCTGTCATACACGGATGATTGCTCGAGCTCTTGCTCATGTGAATCAATTACAAAAACCCGCGTTACCAAATATTTAGGTGTACACATCGACGAAAATTTGAATTTCCGGGAACATATTAGCGTCACAGCAGCTCGCGTTCGCAAATTGATTCATGTGATGAGGCTTCTCCGTGAAGTGACTACCGGTAGTGTTTTAAAATACGTTTATACTGCCCTCTGCCAGTCAGTCATAACCTACTGCATCCTTGCATGGGGTGGATGTGCAACCACCATTATGATTACACTGGAGAGAGCCCAAAGAGCCGTCTTAAAGACTATGTTAGGAAAGCCTCGGCGATTTCCGACTTCAGCCCTATTTACTGAGGCAAAAGTACTAACTGTACGTCAAATCTTCTATCTGAGGTCAACAGTAATACTAGCCGACTTCACTGAAAATTCAAAAAGAGTTTTTACGGTAACAGTACCTTTAGTGAAAACTAGCTTCGCTCAAAAGTTTATGAAATACCTTGGACCATTTATATATAATAAATTTGAAAAAATGCTGGCGAAACTACGAGAATGCAGTGTTCAAATTCAAATTCAAATTCTTTATTTGCATTCCACATGTTATATGATCTTACAGAGATAATTAAGTACCAATGTGGACCCTGTAGGGCACAGCAATATAAATCTAATTATAATATAACTTAAAATTATCTTAAAATATTAATTAAAATCTTTAACTAAACATATTGTATAACTGTATAAATTAAAATTTAAACATAAAAACAAACATGTAAAATAATAATACTGAGGACATATCTGTACATTTCAGCCATGAAAGTAATTAAAGTAATTACTTCCATTATTTGAACAAAAAAACAAAACTTATTATTTATTTATGTACTAACTTTCCAAAACAAAACAAAACAAGGCTCTAATCAATTAATATGGGTACTATTTATTATTATTATAATTGTAAAATTCGTCTAAAGTATAAAAGATATTTTTTGTAAGTACTTCTTTTAATTGTTTTTTAAATTTATTTACATCACTTATATCTCTAATCTCTGATGGTAATTTATTATAGATTTTAGAGCACATAGATAGTGGGCCTTCTGAGACAATTTTCATGTTAGTTAGGGGTTGCGCTAATCTGGTGTTCGGTCTCAAATTGGGTGGGCGATGGTAAATTGGAAAAAGATGAGGGTTTTGCCTAACAAATAGACTTGCTTCCAATACATATAGGGATGTTAACGTGAGTATTTGGTATTTCATGAATTGTGGTCGACAACTCGTCATTTGATCTATGTTAGCTATAATTCTAACACACCTTTTTTGTAGCCGGAATAAATTAATTGTGTTTGTGCTATTACCCCATAGGACAATGCCGTACTGGAGCCACGAATGTGCATACGCGTAATATGCTGTTAAAGCTGTTCTATCGTTTGTACATTTTTTTAATTCGTACAGTGCGTAGGTGAATCTTGATAGTTTTGTACTTATGTTTTCTATATGTTTTTTCCAATTTATACTTGAGTCAATACTGATGCCTAATAGAGGATATGAAGAAACTGTCTCTATATTTTCGTTTTTAAATGAAAAATTAATAGATAGGGTTTTTTTTTGGTATGGTTTAAATTGTATCAACTTAGTTTTTTTATAGTTAATTTGCAGGTTGTGCTCGTCAAGCCAATTTACCAGTTTGTGTAATACATTCTCGAGAGTACCGTTTATATTTATTTCATTTTCACAAGGCAGCACCACGGACACATCGTCAGCAAACAGAGTACATGATTCACCTAGAATCTTCGGTAAGTCATTAATGTAAATTAGAAACAAGACGCATCCTAACACGCTTCCTTGCGGGATTGATTGTGTTATGGAGCCTTCGTCTGATCTTATTTTAGTTATAGAACCTGTTTGGTGATCGAAGTGTTCTATCTCTACATACTGGCGTCTGTTGCTGAGATATGACTTAAACCATTCGTACACACAGCCTCTGGCACCTATGCCGTAGAGTTTTTTCATCAGAATCTCGAATCTTACTCGTTCATAGGCTTTAGACATATCCAATAAAAGACCTATCGCATACTGTTTATTATTAATTATATTTAGTATTTCGGTAATGTAGTTAAAGACAGCTAAAGTAGTAGAATGATTTTTCCTGAATCCATTTTGAGAGTTATGAAATAAATTATTTTTTTCACAATACGAGTACATTCGACGACACATTGCTTTTTCAAAGATCTTTGCAAATGTTGGAAGTAAAGAAATAGGTCTATAATCAGAGCAATCCTTCTTTTCCCCTTTTTTGAAAACTGGCTTTATTAGCGAGATTTTAAGTAGATCAGGTACAGTGCTCTCGGCAAAAGACTGGTTAATTAAGTATGTCAGTATTGGTGTGAGCTCCTCCTTACACTGTCTTATCAGTAAGGGTGGTAATTCGTCATAGCCGTAGCTAGCTTTGTTTTTTAAGTTCTTAATTATTTTGAGTACCTCCTGGTCTGTGGCGGGTGTCAAATACATAGACTTTTCTGGCTGGTCTATTACTGGTCTTCCTACGGGGGGTGAGGCCTTACTATCTTTCCCCACGGATAAGAAAAAAATATTAAATAAATTTGCAACTGTTATTGGGTCGCTTATTGTTTCATTTTGTAATTCTAGCTCAATATTGGTTTTTGGTTTAGGTTTAATCTTGTTTGTTTCTTTTTTAACTATCTGCCATGTGGTTTTCATAACATTTTCAGCTCGTTGGATTCTTTTAATATTTTGATTTTTTTTAGACTTTTTTATAGCTTTTTTTAACAATTTTTCGTACTGTTTATAGTTTTCGTTTAATATTTGGTTATCTGTTTTGCTTACAAATATTTTAAGGAATCTTTTGTTTTTACAAGATATTTTTATTCCAGTTGTTAGCCACGCTTTATTTGAATAAGATTTACATTTAATTTTAATTTTCGGGATACATTTATTTAGAATAGAAATTCGAGAATGCAAAAAAATTGTTGAATGTAAATTACTAGCTATGACATACAGGGAAACAGAAGACATAATGAAAGTTGTTAAATAAGAGCAATATACGCACACAATCTCAAACACTTACACACTCACCTACATACTAACATAAACACACTTTTCCTTATACATACCTTACACCCACACATGCAGCGGCAAGAGTTAGATTAAGTACGTGTCTATTATATAATAATTTAGTTTTTTTTTTTTTTGTTCATTATCTTTTTTACCTTAATTGTATAGTATAGTTTTCCATAATTCGTTTTTGATTATAGATTGTAAGTCCATTTTGTTTTTTTTTTTAGTATTAGTTTTTCCTAGATTTTAATTAAATGCATAGTATTGTAAAATTTAGTAAAAATGTAAGTGTAATTATTAAATGTTCGCTGCGATACAGGCATTGCCTAGTGCAGTGAACTAGTGAAAGCTTGTTGTATGTTATTTTAATCGCTTATGTTAATAAAGTTTTTTTTTTTTTTTTTTACATAAAGAAAGTCCCTATAAGCGACCGTAAGAGCTTTTTGTTTTGATAGTTGATTCCCCAATCATTTATTTTATTATATTGTAAAATCAAACAAAAGGAAACCAATGATATTTTTAACACCACTTACGTGATATGTTTGCCCGACGTTTTGGCACACCTACTGGTGCCGTGGTCACGGCAATGAAGAAAATGAGTCAAGAGGGTTTCTGGACCATATTAATTGGCAATCAATAGCCTCTGCTTACCCCAACGGACATTAATAGTTTGAGAATATACATGTATGTATCATAGTGGTTTTCGAAACTGGTAAATCAGGTAAAACTTAAACGCTCTCGCTTTCTAGCCATTATATCGTAAATGGGGTCAAAAGTCAGTATTGTCTTATGTCGAGTGGTGGACCGGCGATATAATCAACTGTATACTTTGCAAAGAACGAGAGAACTAACAACATAATGAATATTGAATTTACTCAGCATAGGTTCTACAGCTGTGTAGTGCCGGCTTAGAATAGCACTACCCCATTTCTTCCGATGGGTGTACGTAAGAGGCGACTAAGGGTATTGGGGCTTTTAAGGGATTTTTTTTTGGGATTTATACCATCTTTTCCCCATTCAACTTTCCAAAAGTGGCTGAGGAATTTCGAATTCCTTAGCTCTGGCTACCCCTTTTAGGGAATTATAGCTGTGTACTAAAACTCACTGCAGCTTATCCTCGGCCGGGCCGCCCCGCAGCACGTCGGAGACGGCGATGGCCGGGTCCCCGCTGGCGAAGTGCGGGTTGTCGCGCCCGCCCGACACCGCGATACCGAACCCGAACCCCGCCACGCGGTTCAGACGAACCCGGTGGGTCTCCCAGCCGTTCACCACTGTTGTCTGGAAAGACAGAGATACATTAGGTTGAGATTTCAGTGTACCTAAAGAAAGGAATTGATTAGGATGAGATTTACGGGCTAAACTTAGAGTTTTTCATCCTTTTGGGAATATGCGTGTAAACAGTGAGTTTAATATGAGTGCAAATTAATTAATAATTTTAATTTTTTATCATTACAGTTTATTTTTGTCACTTTCACCACTGAGGATATGGTTTGGGTGATTTGGTCATAACGGACCACAGTAGTTTACAAACACTTTTGAAATGAATTGACCAAATGCAAAGATTCGAAATAACGTGTTCCGTAACATTGTGTATAACAACAGCACAGTATACTAACGTCAGAAATAATAAATACATTTTATCAATCAAAAAGTTAACAATAGTGCCTATATAGACTCCCCTTTTAAGTTATAAAACCTGTGTTAGGGGAGACCACTATTTTGGAGGCAATACAAATTTAAGACAATACAAATAAAACATACATTGTCTAAATTTTTATAAGTCTTGTATGATGGTTCTAATAGCTTTCAAAAAACATAGTAGAAACTATCTCATTCTTCCTTGAAGATTCAATGATAACCGCATATAGTAGAAATCATACAAAATGAATATGTATCGTTCCATTACAAAGCTCGATACATCATCTGCTACGCTCCGTTCGACGCTGTCTGCATTTCCATATATTTTCTCCGCACATTGAATAATTTTACAATTAACACAACGAAACTGTGTGTTTGCCAGCTTGTGTTGGTTCAGCTGTCATGAAAATATTGCTGAATAAATTTTGCATTATTTACTACACTATAACTTTGTTGTTCCGTTTTCTACGTTGTTATTTTAGTAACTAACGGTCTATATAGAAAAACAAAACCTATTTCTTTCTTCCTGTCGTGGTACGAGGTTACTTACGGGGCGTTACGGCTTTATAATTGTTTGTAGGGCGATGTAAATGGAAACCTACCGCTAACAATCAAATCATATTTTATTTGCAAATATACGTTAATATAATGGTGACAATGTTTTTTCAATTCCTGATTTTTGATTGTTTTATCATCTAACAGTTCTTTTACCCAATTAAGTTCCAAAAGTGGCTAACAAATTGCAGACTACATAGCTCGGGCTACCCAATTTTTATAGCGGTGAGAGTACATGTAATATAATAAGCTAACTGATAGCCGAGGTTAGAACGGTATGAAATGTTTCAGCTTAATATTGAGACATCGGACACGTAACCAGAGAGTACCGGTCAAGTAATATGTCTACTGCCGGTCGTCAGCTAATATAAACACCCATTGTTCTTATCTGGATATTATCATTTCTTACTAACACTGTGGCAATTGATCTTTAGTTTTACTGAGAATTTTCTTACGCAATACTATTTACAGGGCGATTTGGTGGTTGCCAACAAGTTTATAAGTAGGATAGGTACTATAGGTAGCGGTGTTCAACAACAATTATCCAGCCACTTCAAACGAAGGATAGCTATAAGTAAGCAAATTTAGTGATGGGTACCTGAGCCATCTCAGCACCAACCATTAAGAAAATATCAAATTCAGTGTAGTGTCGGCTTAGAAAAGCACTAACCCATTTCTTATCTTCGATATCGCAAAAGGCGACTTCAGAAATTCGGATTGTTCGCCGATGCGGCTTATTTACTTTTTCCTACTCATGATCTAACTAAAAGATACCCAGCCATTTCTTATTTTGAAGCTTCGGCTACACCTTATAATGATTTATAGTCGTAAATATTTATGTTTCTATACGAATGCATACATACATACATACATATACTCACGGCTATAAATCCCTAGAAGGGGTAGCCAGTGCTAAGGAATTTGAAATTCCTCAGCCACATTTGGAAAATTGAGTGGGGAAAGGATGGTAAAGGAAAGGTTGTTGGTGATGGGTCTCCAGCCGCATCGCCCAAAAATCCCTTAAAAGCCCCAATACCGTTAGTCGCCTCTTACGTACACCCATCGGTAGTAACGGGGTAGTGCTATTCTAAGCCGACACTACACGGCAATATACGAATATATATAATATAAAAGAAGAAATAGATAAAGTAGTGCTAAATTCCTGTCACCACACTAGCAAGTGTTGACAAACGTATTCCATCTATTAATAATAAGAAAACGCGAATCAAACAAGCTCCAACTGAAATTCGCAGAATGCATCTAGTGCACTACATGTAGCTGCAACTAACATTCATAATGCTAGCATTATAAGTACTAGCCCGTGAGATTAAAAAATACTTGTTCATAGTAACAGTTCTATGGTTTCACCGCGACATATTTCTATGACTTACAATATTGAGTTGTTAGCTAAAGAAAATTTTAAAATAGAAATTAATAATAGGTTCACTAATAAATAAAGAATAAATAAAGGAAAGAAAAATTTTGACACAGGCGGGAATCGAACCCGCGACCTCGGGTATACGCCCCCGTCGCTCTGCCAATTGAGCTACTGTGTCAATGGCTGCCAGCGCGAAATTCTTCTATCCTTTATTTCTTTTACACGTTTAAGTAGTGTTTGCGTTTCCTACCTCCGAATTTTTACTAATTCATTAATTTATTAGTAATAATCCCCACATGAGGTTTTCATGAACAAAAAGATTTTAATTAATAATAGGTTTACCGCATAATATAATTATATATAACAGAATGTTATATGTACCTAAAAATATAAGCTATTAATTTTATATTCTATTCTTTCTTTGTATTCCTTTAAAAACAGCTATATTTCAATAGGATAATCTCCGGCATAAGTACAGCTTCCAAACAGATACTTGAATTACAATATTTTAAATATCGTACTTAAATAATAAATCTAACTTATTTACCTTCAAAATATTCTGAATCCTCATTAGACTGAAAATAAATCCGAAATCGCACGCTTTCAGGAAATCCAAAAGGTCACAGGTCACAAGCTAATACGAAACAGTTTTAGTTGTCTGTCTGTCCGACTATTAATAATATCCTGGAAACGGTAAAGAGGTGACCGTTTCGCGGAAGAGCTTTGCGAGTTATGCCTTGGCAACGCTATTCTGAACTCGTTACACACATTACGTGTCTTATTTGACCGATTTTGACAATTAAAGTGATTTGAGTAGAATTATACATATGGTTAGGGTATGCTTATCTTTACGCTTCTTATCACAGCTATAAATCCCTAAAAGTGTAGACAGAGCTTCAGATATTATTTTTTTAAATAAAGCCTAGTTGGTGGTGAGTTAAGGCATATAAACGAATATGCATACATATATTCACGCCATTAGTTTTCATAGGGATAGGCATAGCCTATATATCGCTTATAGTGTAAAATCATTTGTTTGCAAATATTTTTTGAGATGTGCTGTAATGAGTTTTTTACTATATTCATCGTATTTGGTTTTGCTTTCGGCGAAAATAAAACGCAGGACTTTCGTATCCAGAGGTTTGTAACCTATCCCCTACGCCACAGACTTCACTTGAAGTCTATGAACCAAATTTTCTACATTTAATTCAACACTATTGTCATGTTAACCGAATGTATTAACAATATTGCACGAAGCTATTATCATGTAATGAAAAACTATAACGAACATATTACATTACCAAAAAAAAGACAACAACTACAATAGAAATAAATTGCTTACGGAACACATGCACTGAATGTAATTGAAATTAATCACTAAGAGGTGTTTAGGTTCAGGACACAACTTCCTTCGTTGCGTTTCAATGGAGTATCGATCAAACTTCCCAAGTAACGTCTTATTCGTTCAATTTTGACGTTATAAGAATTCAGTTACTAATATAAGGACCTTTATAATGAAAATATTGATGATAGGGGTGAATGCGAGAGGTTGTCAGCATAAAGAAACGATCGATAGTCTCTTCTCAACCCAACGGGAAAAATGCGTGCATACGAATGTGTGTATTATCAAAGTGTATCTTTATGCTTACAATAGCACGAAAATATATTTGACAAGCTTTTATCTACCTACAAACCAGTTATACTAGTAAGGGCCCATTAATTTGAAGACAATGTAAATAAATGTTTAAATTATTTTATGTGGCGATAGAAAACTATTTGAATTTATTCAGAATTGTGGAATTTATATTTAACTTGTTATTATTTTAACTCATTAATCCATATTTTTGCTTAAGAAACCAAATCTAATTTCCGTAAAGTAATAAAATACAAAGTTTTATATGTCCAAATTTTTAAATGAATAAAATTTCGTAACTTGTCACGTTATTAGGGCATATTTAGATCAAATAGAGAATGTCCTCAAAAAGACGGGCGTATGAAGCGTGACGAATAAATGAAATAATGATAAGGCTCGTGAGGTTTGCCAGGATCGTACAAAGTAGCTATCGGTAATCTCTGCCTACCACGATAGGAACTAATAGCTTGCGTATAACTGTTACGCAATTCTGACTGCACAAAACGACACGAGAATTTTTGTTCTTTCTCATTTTACTGCAAGGTAATTAGATTTTTTTTATCTTTATGTCACTCATTGTGACTAAAAATGCGAATATTTCCGAAGATGTGGCTGTGGCACACGTTTTTTCAATGATTACATAACTTTTTATCACCTGGGTGTCCATTTGCCTCAACCATACACAAACACACATGTGACAGGGTGCTAGCAAACACCTAAGCTATATACCTAACCTACCTGTACCTAATTACATAACATAAACGTTCACGCCGTTTATCCCCGAAGGGGTTGGCAGAGGTACCAATACTTCTGAACTCACATGGCAGCGCCATCTAGTCTCCAGAGAAGGTACCCACGTTTTGCTTAGACAGTGTACTCACGTGATAGGGGGCAGGCCTATCGCCGTTTTGTACGAATACACTGTCACATGACTAAGTACAACTCAGCCATGTGGGTTTCCTCACGATGTTTTCCCTCACCGTTAACAACCATGATAAATTAACCACACATATGACTGTACCTAATTATTATTATCTTATCATTAGACGGGCGATAAACGCCACGGGTTTCCGCCTAAGCCCGGAATAGCAGGCCATTGTACTTAGTCTTAGTGGTCATACACGGTACCGAAGGTGTCGTGTCGTGGCAAAGTATAGTCATACACGCGGGTCTCCTTAGCATTACTAAGCCTGATATATAAAGATATGGAAAGAAAACTGAAGGCAATGTGGAGATAGGCAGATGTAGAGAGAAAAACAGTAATTTAGTGGCTTTATAGAGCCATTAGTGTCTTGTCCTGTACTAACATTGCGGCCAGTAGAGGACAACTAAGCTAAAAAAATTGAAATCAGATTAAAAAAAATAACAAAAAAGGCAGGCGTCCGAAATGGGTTCCAAAGTGAGTATCATGTCTGAATCTTACTTATCTATAAAAGTATAAATAGTTATATATCTCCTTCACTTTCAGAAAATATTTACATATATAAATAAGAAAATATACATGTCTCAAATGAAGATGAGAGAAAAACAAATTGAATTAATATTAGCAGCGCACAAGGTTTCCCAAAAATTATAAAGCCTGCTAACTTCTGCCTACCTATATCTGAATTGATAGCTTGATATAGGAAATAAATTAAAGAAACTATAATTCATTTTGTATAAAATTTATTGATTAGTATCACATTTCTTTTTATCTTTCCTTTTCTTCTTTTTCTTAGGAACAAAACCATGTTCTTCCTCTTCCTGAATCACCAAAGGCTCATTATCAAGTTTATCTTCAGTAACATTTTTATTCTTTTTACTTTTCTTTGATTTTGTACTTATACTATTATCAGTATTATTTTCTTGTGGCTCAGCAGTAGCCTCATTATCAATGGCATCTTCTGGTCTTGACCCATCTTTCCTTTTCTTCTTTTTCTTTGGAACATAACTATTATCTTCATTTTCTTGAATGGGAAGTGCATCAATACTGTTTTCCATCACATTATTTTTTCTTTTACTTTTCTTTGATTTTATATTTTCACTGTTATCAGCAACATTTTCTTCAAGTTGTTCCTGATTATTCTGAATCTCATTAATATCTTCACTTTCATCTGCTACTTTAGACTTATTTTTCTTTTTCTTCTTCTTCATATTCTCAGTACACTGTTCTTGTAACTTATCACAGTTGTTTACATTGTTATAAAAAGAGTAAGTCTGGTTTTCTTGATTCTTATCTATCTCATCATCCCCAGCGCCAGAGAATCCCTTAAAACTATAATCCATTTCATTTTCTTCACAATATTTCTCAGGTAAGTTGGGTTTACATTTGAGCTTAGCTATCTTTTGTTTGAAATAATCCTGCATACTTCCTTTTTCTGTAAAAACTTGCTCAGTAATTTTGATATCTTCTTTATCTGGTGTTTGTACTGGTTTCTCATTTTTCAATGTTTTTTTACCAAATATATTGGCTAGGTCCTTCTCACTGTATCGGGACAAATCTTTTCCTCGTGTGAACTTGTGGTAATGAACTCTTGCTTTGCTTTTTTTGGACTTATCTTCTAGTGAAACACCGCTGTGTAATTTATCATCATTGTTGCCACCTGAAATTATA
Source organism: Bedellia somnulentella (assembly GCA_963576735.1). NCBI lineage: Eukaryota > Metazoa > Arthropoda > Insecta > Lepidoptera > Bedelliidae > Bedellia > Bedellia somnulentella. Next base: position 14,367,444 of record OY755191.1, on the reverse strand, counting down.
CAAGGAAGATGATGAAATTGTGTGTTAAATAGTACATTATTTCGTGGTTGAATATGGCACTTTACAAAGGTCACAATGATTGACATTGAATTCAAACAACTGGTTAAACCCCACACTATACATTAATGAATGGGTGTGTGTTTTCCTATAAACACCATTTGGATATGAGCACAAAATAAGATTCAGGCTTTTGCTATATTAATTATTCCATGAAATATTGAATGTGATATGGTGACCAATTGCAGAAACCACCTTTTTAATATACATAACTCATTAGAAGTAATGTAAATTTCTAGATGATGTCCGTCTCAATTTCAAATGCCATCAATAAATGAACTACAAACACGCCACCATCACAAGTTTCATGTCATCAATGAAAAATTTTCCTCCTATAGTAGTTATAAAAATCATTTAGTAAATTATAGAGAAACAAAGGTTCCAAATAATTAATTAAATAAACAATTGACTAAAATATAAAGAAACAGAACAAATTTTCCCACTTTCTTTCCGCTTGCTTTTATTGCTTTATGGAGGCAAGTAAACTCTGGATGTAAAGAGTTATTTGCCTGCAAGTTTGCAATAGATTGTTTAAGCAAGCATCAGCGAATCAATTTGAATATAAACCGCGAAATAAATCATAATAGGAAAACTAGCTCACATAGTATAGGTTATGTTTTGATATTACTTACCATCAGCTAAATTCGCCAAAAGGGAATTGAATTCATCCTCATGTTTCGTCCATTGGTCATTGCGATCTTCGTAACCAAGTCCTTTATCGTCATTCTTGTATCGAGCAACAACATGCTCCACAATTCCATTTTCATTTGCACCTAATCCTTTGCCAGCACTCCACCCCATCTTTTCCAACATTTTTTGGCCAAATTTATTGGTATCATTGCTCCAGGCACTATTTTTAGCTCGTAGATTTATCACTTTCTGTTTGCGACGTGGTTCAGCTAGCATAGACATAATTTTATCTAATAAATCATTAGAAAACTAAAAATATAGCAATATAACACGTGCAACTGCAGAGTTACAAACGTCAAAGTCAAACATAGAATTTCAAAATGGCCGCTCTTGGTCTCGCTTGCTTGGATGCGTTCAGTTTAGTTGAAAATCTTGTCAGTTGAAAAACGACGGAAGATAAAAGAATGGCTCTTGTTGGAAAGAGATGGGGTTATAAACGTTAAAAGACAAAATGATCTCCTAGCCAGTTAAATGAAACGAACCGACTTCAATAGGATGAGATTTATAATTCGACAAAAGTAAGTACCACTCAAATAATTTTTTTGTTAAGATGTACTGAATTTATTCCATCTCGCAATACCTCTTATCAGTATGAAGTGGAAATATTTGTTTTTAATGGCTCCGAAATAGCTTAACCAGATTAAAGTTCATACACGAATGGGAAAGTTGTAGCAACTTTCAGAAGAATCAAAATTTACATAAAGTCACGCTAAACGTATTTTATTTTTTTATTTATTCGTATAGACGGGGTAGCAGAGCAGTGATGCAATCAGACAGTCAAAACCCATCGGTTTCGCTTATTTAGTCTTAACACGACTCGTTCATTATAATGTCGTAGATTTTCGTTATAGTTTACAATTAAAACTATTTTCCTATCACGAGTGTGAACTCAATTTCTAACTCACGAAGAAAAAGTGGTTGTGGTTATCCTATCGCAGTTATTATATATTGCAGAAAAAACATTAACAAAACTATCAATCAGTAATCTCCAACAGCGGATGAGTAATGAAGACTTTTAATTACAATAAGGTTTCTATGACCCACTTACATCCACACAAATTAAAAACAGCAAGAATAATGTATTGAATAGGATCACAATAATACATTAAATTGATTCGGGCTGCACCGCACCAGCCATAGGCTGTAACCGGTTCGAAAGAAAGTAAAAGTCGGCCTCAGACTGAACGCATCGACGGAATAGTCATCACATCAAATATGAATATTACACAAATTTTGATAGCTTCTCTGTTACATCATATAGATCTAGGCTATCAGACATTCTAGATTTGACAACTAAAATGATGTTAGTTTCGTCATTATGATGTGAAATACTTAAACGATGTTTTAATGTAAATTTATGTATTTATACTGCAGTATTATGTTAGCTGAGATAAAGAATAATATTATAATCTCAGTATCTAAAGCTGGGGATTGTTAGCTTAAAATAGCACTAACCCATTTCTTTTCTGTTCAAGATGTTAAATCTTCAAATTGTTGTGCAAAGATCTTTTATGTCTGGAATACATTTTCTCGTGAGTGCTTTAAGAGGCGATGTAGAAACCAAGATCCAGCCCCAGGAAAGTGATTATTTGTTATAGCTGTGGAGATAGTAATAGTCATCTCACCAACAATATTTCGATTCCATAATAATCATCAGACTATAGACTTCCACTGCTGGACACAGGCCTCCCCTAAAGAGCTCAACAGCGACCGGCCCTGTGCTGCCCTCATCCATCGGTTTCCCGCGGCCTTGACCAAGTCGTCGGTCCAACTTGTGGGAAGCCTACTTACACTGCGTCTTCCGGTACGTCGGAAACGGACGTACGGCCGCCACTCCAGAACCATCGAGCCCCAACGACCGTCGGTTTCGATTCTTTATTTGACCGTATTTTTAATTACCACAATGTAGCTGATAAATTATTACCCAGCAGCTCTAGCTTATTATTTTGTGATAATGGCCATTCACCAATGGGTAAGATATGGTTGTCGAAGCAAGGTCTTTATATCCTCCTTTGAAGAAGAATAGTTGATTCTGAACCTTTGTTAATTCATTATGGAGCTATAACCATGAATATGTGGGTCATCGACTTTCATTGATTGTTCATATTGAGTACTTAGCAAAATTCAAATGCGTTCAATATTCATAACTACCAAACGTGGCTTAGAATGTGTACCAAACTTTTCAGGTGATTTTTGGACAAACATGCATATACTCACGGCTATAAATCTCTATAAGGGGTAGCCAGATCATCGTAATAAGAAATTCCATAGCCACTTTTGGAAGTTGAATGGGGAAAAGATGTTGAAATTAAAGTTTTTGAAGTTCTCTCTACCTCATCTAATTAATAACCGAAACGAAAATATGCAACATTCAGATGAAAAACCTTCTTGGACTCATACAACTGACAAACTTGCTTCTCACACATGCCACGAGAGCTGTTTCTAATGAAAGTTTAACAAATAAATCGCCAACATCATTAGCTATTGAAGCGGCGGCAACACAAGAGCTTCCTAACTGGAATCCATCAAAGTCGGCAATTAGAATAAAGAAAGTGATACAAGTTAGAGCAGATGTTACAACGACATTAGTATTAGACACGGGACCGCAAGTAACCTCAGATAATGGAACAAAAACTTTAAATAAGTTGTCGTTCTAGAAATAAAATATATATTGCACTTGAAAAAATGTATCGATAAACCAAAAATTTATGAGTTATTAGAGCCAATGTGGATGGTCAAGGTAGTAGAGAAAAATCACGAAGAAAGATTTAGATCAAAAAGAAGCTGTGCTAAAATGGCAGGCGTCTGAAGTGTTAAGGATATATAAAAATATTGTTGAATGTAAATAAAGTCCGAGTGGCAATTGATATATCTAATTATCCCAATGGAGAAGCGCAAGTCGGCTCCGTAAGCACTTAGTCCTAGTAAGTTTATAGTTATTGCTAAATAAAAGTAATTTTTGAAAATACTTCACTTTTACTGAATAGATTTAAAATTAAAGTGTTTAATATATTGTTCTTGGTTAGCCGGTTATAGTGTGATTGAACGCAGTTATATATTAGAGGGAAAGAGAACGCTATTGCGGGGCTAAGTTAAAAAATAAAGAACGGGCTTTTCTCTGTTGATAGGATATCGGAAGAGGACGACCACTGAGGTCACATTTAGATAAATAGATAATGTTTCTCAAAAAGGCAGGCGTCTATTACCTAAAAATGTATGAACATTCAAACTAAAAATGTATACCTCAATAACATAGATCGGTCTGACCAATTGACTCGACACAAGGCATATTTCCTCGAAACTGGAATCACGTCCAGATGACGTCATAATTCTGGAACCAGTTGTTTGGCAACGCAGCTGTCGCCTGCCAGTTTGGACCTTCGGCTTTTTACTTTGTTTTGCAATGGTCGGCGGCGGTGGTGGCGGCCATTCGCGAATTCACCGTTATTGTATGCCATTATTATGCACAAGTTCTCCAGTTTGTATTACTACAGAGTGTTATATGTAGTCTATAGTTATACTGTAAGATATGATTTTTAAATAATTGACATTTAATTTATGTGCTGTGTAGTGTCGGCTTAGAGTGCTGTGTAGTGTCGGCTTAGAATAGCACTACCCCATTTCTTCCGGTGGGTGGACGTAAGAGGCGACTAACGGTATTGGGGCTTTTAAGGAATTTTTGGGCGATGCGGTTGGAGACCCATCACTAACAACCTTTATTTTTACCATCTTTTCCCCACTCAACTTTCCAAAAGTGGCTGAGGAATTTCTAATTCTTTAGCTCTGGCTACCCCTTTTAAGGGATTTACAGCCGTGAGTATATGTATGTATGTATGGACACTATTTATTTATTTATTTATTTATTATTATTAGGACCTTCAACAAGAAATACATAATTCATTTATAGTTTTTTACATTGGTATTACGGTAGACAGTATGCATTCTTAATTATAGAAGGCCACAGCATTCTCTGGAAAACATGTACAAAAAATCATTATTCCCTAATTCCCTATTATTAACATAACTTACAACATTAAATCCTTAACCTAACTTAAACCTAGACTTAAACTAAAACTATGCGGAACCTGAGTAAACAACCGTTACAACACCTATAAAATACATTTAATGTTGACTACAAAAGAGACCACTTTATAATACAATAAATCAAATTGTTAATTAACCTGCGCGGGTATCCTAACCATAACTAACATTATTACTGATAAAGAAATATAAACTTAAATTAAAAGAGATTCAGAGAGTACATTATTACTGAAGATTTACACTTTTCAAACAACAACGCTTAATGTTAACCGTGTCATCGCCACAAATATCGATTTCATCTCTTAGCTGATTCAAGGCTCTCGTCGCTCTGTTTAATGGAGAGTTGAAACCAAGATTAGTCCTAGCCAATGTTTGTTTAAAGGGCACAATTGCATGCCTCTGACGCCTGCACGGGGCATTGAAATTAATTTGACCTAACAATTGGGGACAGTCAATATTGTTGCGAATAATGTTGACAACAAACATATTGCTCAGCATTTCACGGCGATCGTGAAGGGACGTCATTTTAAAGTGACTCAGCCTATCATTATATGATGCAAGAGATTTAGCCTTACCACAAGAATAAGATAGGTGATACAGAAATCTTTTTTGAAGCCTTTCTATTCTTAGTGAGTGCACGTTGTAATAGGGATTCCAGACCACACTGCCGTATTCCAAGATGCTTCTAACTAACGAGTTGAACAGTGCTATCTTGGTATGATTATTCTTGAAACACTTGGTGTTTCTAAGGACAAATCCAAGACACTTTGACGCTTTACCAATAACGTTATCAAAATGTTTGATAAAAGTAAGCTTGCTATCAAAGGTAACACCAAGATCGCGAATAAGCTCAACTTTTTCCAGTTTCTCATTCTCGATTACATAGTTGCCCTCCAACACTTTATGTTTCCTTGTAAACGACACCGAAAAGCACTTCCTGGCATTAAGTATCATTTTATTTTTAAAACACCATGAGCTTAGTCGATTAAGATCCTGTTGCAAAAGATTTGAGTCGGCAACAGAAGAAATCTCTCTGGAGATCTTTAGGTCATCAGCAAACAAGTATGAATCGCAATACCAAAAGCAGTCTAGGACATCGTTTACAAATAGGTTGAACAATAGTGGACCGAGGTGCGAGCCCTGAGGAACACCTGAATTAACTAAAAATGAGAATGAGTTACTACTATTAAATACAACTCTGGCCATTCGGTCTGAAAGGTATGACCGAAGCCATACCAACAAAAAGTCTGATACACCCAAGCTCTCTAACTTTTCCAAAAGTATAACATGGTTGACCCTATCAAAAGCCTTGCTGAAATCGGTGTATATGCAATCTATTTGTCCACCCTTATCGACCACTGCACAAAGCTTTTCCAGGTGTGAAACTAAGTTAGTCGTTGTTGAGCGTTTTTTAACAAAACCATGCTGTGACTCCGATATAAACCGTTCTGCGTCTAAAATTAAGTGCTCGTATATAAGACTTTCAAATAATTTAGCGAATTGCGAAAGTATGCAGATTGGTCTGTAGTCCCTGACATCACTAGCATCTCCACTCTTGAAAATTGGGACAACCTTAGTAATTTTCCAATCAGTAGGAAATATACCTGTATCAATAGACTTTGTATAAATAATATATAAAGGAGTCACAAGATTGCTAGCGCATTTAACCATGAAAAGAGGGGGGGTACTATCTGGACCGGCACCTTTGTACAAGGAGAGTCTTTTTATTTTTTGGAGTATCTTGTCTTTAGAAATAAATTTGTGCATCGGTTTGCCGGGTAATACAGTCACTGGGGGATATTTTTGACACGCGTTAGAGCAATCGTAAGTTAGAGAAAAATGATCTGCAAATAAATCTGCTATTTGTTCATTATTAGAAGCTTTCTTATCTCGGAACTTCATCGATTCCGGGTAATCATTACGAAGTGTTTTCTTCTGTTTAATGAAAGACCAAAAATATTTCGGATTCTTTCTGATGCTAATTTCTATACGGGCTATGTAATCGTTGTAACAAGTTTTTGAAAAGTGGTCACAACTTTTTTTGAGAGACTCAAAGGCAAGCTTATCAAGTGCATTTGCGTACTTTTTAAACCTAGTTCTTACTTTATTTTTTTCTTTTAATAATTTTATTAGATCTTTAGAGAACCAGGCAGGATAACATTTGACAATCTTTTGAGTTTTAGGTATATGTTTTTCAATGAGGTCATTTAAAATAGTGTAAAACTCTTTAAGCATTAAGTTGACATCATCCATGAGGCCTAATCTGTCATCCCAATCAATTTTATCAAGTTCTTGCACTATAACTGAGTAATCTGCTTTAAAAAAGTTCGGTCTTACTGAATCTGCAGGTTTAATAGATTTGAGCTGTGAAATACTAAGAGTAACCTCTAGGGGAGGATGCAATGGGTCAATACGGCTGATTATCTCGGCAGCATTTTCTACGTGAATGGTCCTTATATTGGACAGAATTAAGTCCAAAATTCTATTTTGATTGTTTTGAATAGTGTTGAATTGCTCTAAGTCATTGACAGACATACAATCAATTAGGGTTTGCGCCAACAGAGAATTATTGTGGACCGCGCTTGCATGTGAACGATTTGAGATTTGGGGCCAAGAAATAGAACTAAGGTTAAAATCACCAATTACCATAATTTTGTCAAGCAGCGTTGCATGCTTGTTAAGATTATCAATAAAGTGGTTAAGAATGTGCTTCTGAAGAGGCGGGGGCAGATAAACTGCGCAAATATTGATAGACTCTTTTTTCTTTTTACCACCTTGTCCTTCAACGCATACCCAAAGATCTTCACAATCACTTTCAACATCAAACATTCGGAATGACTTATATTTCTTAAGAACGGCAATTAACACCCCTCCTCCTTTTTTGCAACCATGGAATCCGCTGCTTTCTCGATCGCGCCTGTAAACTGCATACCTATCATCAAAGAACTCTGAAGAAATTATATTAGAATCAGCCCAAGTTTCAGTCAATATTATAATGTCATAAGAAGTACAGCATATATTTTGCCAGATATCATGAACCTTAGTCCGAATACCCCGGACATTCTGATAATAAATTGATAGAGAATTGAATTTTACATAGAATTACTATCTTTTGGTCTCAGTGCAGTGTAATACAAACAGATCAAGAATTGATATCGGCTGATTTACTCTGGTCCCGCTTTCCTTTACTAGTAGAAACGTTTTCTAGATTATCCAGTGTATTTGTACTTTTAACTAAGATGTATGGGGAATCGTTGTCCTTTCGCAGAAAAATTCGTCCCCCACGAACCCAACAATATTTGAAATCTAGTTTCCTCGCCTTGATTCGCGCAGCGGCATGAAGAGATTTGAGAGCCGGCGCCAAATGTTCTACAACGTACACAGGCTTCTTAGCTCCACCAATCCCCAGATGGGTAGAGTTCAGTTTATCAGCTTTCAATTTGTTTTTGTTGAACTTGATTATTGACGCAAGTAGTTCATCACGTTGGCGTTGGTTGCGGAGCTGGACGACAATAGAGCGTGGCCTGTCATCTTTATGCAATTTAGTAGTCCTTGTGCACGTTTGAATATCCGATTCTTCAACATCAAACCCTACCACCTTGCCAAGCTGGAGCACGGTAGTCTTGAGGTTTTCATTCTTGTGTTCAGGGACACACTGAATTTCAACATTGGCTGCTCTCATGTGCTGCTCCAAATATAGAATTTTACTATTTAAGTTATCAATTTCCAAATTATGGATTACTTTAGGTTCATCCGACGTCTGCTGAATTTCTATTCCTGCTATAGTTGCTTTCAGGACGTCTATTTCAGACTCTTGTTTCTTCAGTCGAGCCTCGTACACATCTAGCCGTAGCATAATATTTTCGATAGAATTTAGTCGAGATGTGACGTCTTGTATTTCTGTACGAAGGTTCCGTAATTCCTCCATTACCATCGACAGATCAGGTTCAGCACGAATTCTCCGGCTACCACGCGTTAAAGTTACCGTATCTGATGTTGTGTAGGGTCTGATGGCATCTGTAGGTATATTTCTGACGGGAGTGTTAGTATTATCACCCTTAGGATAGGTACATTTACATGACGGGCAAATCCATTCAGCTTTGTATGCCGCTGAGTATGAAGAGAATGACTGAGTAGTAACAAGAAGACAGTCCAAGCAATACAGGCCATTGCAATTACAACATTCTAAATAATTAAGAGACTGAATTGTATTCAGACAGCCCTTACAATTGGTTAATGACATTGTTACTGCGTTTCCTCTGCGTATAAAGAAACGTTTTCAGCTGACTGACACTTTGTTTATCGATATTGACAGAAAGTTTGACGGTACTGACAGCTAGATCCGAAGTTCACGTCAGTGGATACTGATGTTGAATATATTGCACTCTTTCACTCACAACCGAAGTTGATCTCTCGTTCCAGCATGATATTAATTAATTTTCACTAATGATTTCACACTTTTTGGGCTCAAACAGTGGATTATTGCAGTGATTCACAGTCTTGAAATAATCAACTTGTTGAAACACTATATAGATTATGTGAATTTGTTAGGACATGGCACACGATTCGGATTTTCCTATAATTTTGTATAAATCCTCAGCGATTATAATAGTTGTATAAGCATTTAGATCTACGTATATGCCTGTTTTTTTTTTAATTTTTTAGTGCGCAGTAACATTTTATTGCACGTTATTAGGTTCGATTCATCGATTGGTCAGACGAAATTTTAAGTCATCGGCACAATCTACGATACATAGATGTACTCATGCCATTTTAGAGTTCTTATCGGGGCACTATATACGATTTTAACAGACCACTCGAGCTTAATTTATATACTTCCATCTTCACATACTGTTCTTCGTCACCAGAGCCATTTTGAACGTGATTTTATTTATAAACAGTATCAATATTGTGACATAGGCTTTATTTTTTCGCAAATGTTTAGAAGGTTTCTCTGCATTCATAACTATCGCTGAGTCCTTTTACTTGAAAAATTTCTCTTATTAATATTATTTGGGATTTAAGTTTTAAGGATACGTCTGAATTCATTGCAACTTTTATTTGACAGGATCATACAAAGTACCGATCAATCGTTTTTGCCTACCCCAATGGGAAATAATGGATCCGAATATAAGTAGGTATGTATGTTTTTTACATATTATATTGTCGCAAAAGATATAGATAACAAATACATCCATTTCAACAAATACTCTGAATGAAATTACAAGAAACCATCTAGGCTTTTATTTTCCTTCAATACAGTGATTATTGACCCTCATCTGTTCAAGTGTTTCTACCTGAAAGTAATACTAGTTTTTGTCGCGAATTCCTTTCTAAGATATTTCTTCAATCAAAGCGAGACAGCTGCTTCAGTGAAAGAACAAGATTAACAAAAACATTGGGAGTTATCTCGTATCTAGTTATGATAATAACTTTCCATATAGATTGAAATTTGGATATTCATCTAGAATTGAACGTGGGAATTGAATAATTTGTTTGTTAACCGGTCATCTTATCGAAAAATAGATCTTTATCGTTAATGCTTCTTCAAGCATGGTTAATATCCAGATTACAAAGTTTTAGATCTGTTTTTTTAGATATTATATAGTATGCCGTGAAGGTTGGGTTTGGTGCTAGTTTTTTAGGTACCTAATTCTTTATTTATTCTCTTATACGGTACAAAATAGATAGCTACAAATACTCATTTATAATTCCGAAAAACATCGTAAAGATTTGTAAAAAATATATTGTAATTTAATTTATGTAGGAATCAAATAGAACACCCCCAAACATAGGCGTTCATTGATATCGTTTCGAAGAGTCCCCATTGCATATTTGATGCGGGAATTAAAAGAACCTTGTGGGAGCCCGCGTCCTTGCGAATTGCGCTTTTTTTGCGTTCCCGAAACCGGTTGTCGGTTTACACTCAGTTGAACACCTTACGACTTCAACACAAAGCAACAGTCTATCAAATAAAACAAATCATATACGTTTAATAGAGTCGAGACGTTAAATTTCTAATGCACTAGAGATATCTAAGTTGTTCATTCATGACTAACAGTTACTAGTCTGCAAGTAAAAGTTGGTCAAGTAAATGTGAAAACAATTTTCCCCGTATAGGAATTCCATTAGTGTCAATATGTGGCGGTAGTTGGTATGGACGACGAGTCATTGTACGCGGATTGAACTCCAAACGTGTTCCTGAGATATGTATGAGGATAAGCCTTACCTGCTGTACCTGCGAGTCACTCCGCCCATGATTGTAATTGTTCACTAATCCGTTGTCTGTAGCCAAGGGATCCATCTCTCCAAACTCATCGTCTAACATCACCATTTGGCTCCACTAGCTATGTTCCACTTCGTACAACACTCAACACATCCTCAGCATTCCAACTATCTACATTATCATTTAACCGGTAACTACTGATCACTGAACCTGCCCACCGAACAGGCGCACTGCACAAATACAACTACTCAAGTACGAGCAGGCACAGTAAGGCTTCGTAGGATTAACAACGTTGCATCGGATCGATAAAACCGCACAAATAATGTAAATAACCACAAAAACGTTGACAAAATGTCCGGCGCAGGGTTCGATAGTGAGCGGACGTCGCGCTCGTCCGTATGGCCAATACGAAGGACGCCAGGCGAAAACTTAAACCGCGCGTGATTTCTGGGCGCTTTCAAAACCAAATAGTCATATAAGCTATCAATCTTTGCATACCAATGTGAGGTGAGACGGAGCGCGCGGCGTGGACGGGGCCCGGGGCGAGTGGGACAGAGACGAAGACGAGGCAGGTAGTCTGACTCAGAGAGGCAAAGTATCTACAGGTTTTGCTCTCCCACTACACGAAGGCCGGTGCGGACTCGACACCCGAGCTTGAAAGTTGTACTTGGATAAAAAAACACAACAACCGCTGAATAGTCATACGGCGGCGGCGGCGGCGGCGGGATGCGCTCAGATAAATACCAGTTTAATACTTGCCATACCATACCACATGGGGATAATCGTTGCGTCTAGGTTGGCTGATGATTACAAGTAAGGAGAGCTTATGCCGACTCTATCGGGGTGTTTGAAGATATTCGACCATGACCTATCCATACCAACTAAACTTAAACATTAGACAAATGCTGTTTTTTTTAAAATTCATACATACATATACTCACGGCCATAAATCCCTTTAAGGGGTAGCCAGAGCTATGGAGTTGAAAATTCCTCAGCAACTTTTGGATGTTGCGTGGAGAAAAGATGGTGAAATAAAGGTTGTTGGTGATGTTCCTCCAACCGCATCGTCCAAAAATCCCTTAAAAGCCCCAATATCGTTAGTAGTGCTATTCTAAAACGACACTACACAGCTAATAATGTTTAATAATGATAACAGATTTCCAATTATTAGAACCAACATGAGTGTTCCGTACGAACGTTCTCGACAACATACATATACTCACGGCTATAAATCCCTAGAAGGGGTAGAAGGAATTGGAAATTCCGCAGCCACTTTTGGAAGTTGCGTCAGGAAAAGATGGTGAAATAAAGGTTGTTGGTGATGGTTCTCCAACCGCATCGCCCAAGAATCCCTTAAAAGCCCCAATACCGTTAGTAGTGCTATTCTAAAACGACACTACACAGCTAATAATGTTTAATAATGATAACAGTTTTCCAATTATTAGAACCAACATGAGTGTTCCGTACGAACGTTCTCGACAACGATACCAAAAAAGGGAAGTAAGCTTTTATTTAAAAACTAGTGGATCGGGCCCAGCTTCGCACGGGTAGCGTAGTTTTAAAAATATCTGAGGTTTCTTCAATCACTGCTCAACCTTTGTGAAATTTAGCGTCACTTATAGCACTCACACTCACACTGTAGTTAATTTACCATGGTTGTTAACGGTGAGGGAAAACATCGTGAGGAAACCCACATGGCTGAGTTGTACTTAGTCATGTGACAGTGTATTCGTACAAAACGGCGATAGGCCTGCCCCCTATCACGTGAGTACACTGTCCATTCAAAACGTGGGTACTCTGAACACCAGGTGACAGTCACGTGATGTTCAGAAGTATTAGTACCTCTGCCAACCCCTTCGGGGATATTCGGCGTTAACGTTTATTTGTAACGTTTATGTGTTATAGCACTCCTTAATAGTTTAGCTTTGTGATTGTGAAAGCGCTTTAATGAACGGTTCAGTATCTCCGAAAATAAAACCATGCAAACAGACAATCAGAGTTACAAACTTTGCATACATACAGGAAGTATATTTATACTCCCGGCTAACTTTTGCGCACGCAACCATAACTAAAAAAATATCCTTATAGCATTCACGTGTGACGACAGGGCTCGATAGCTTATTTCATGTATAAGTTTGGTTATTCTATACCGATTTCTATGATTCTTTTTTTATTGAATAGGTAATAATGTAAACTTTTTTAAATGAGAGATGAATGAGTGAACTATAAACGTAAGAGTAAACAAATATAATCAGAATGCTCCGAACTGCTAAGCTATCAGGAATTACACGTGTTATTATGAGTCAACCATAAAAGATAGACATATGCTGCAGAAGGTTATTTTTTAGAAAATTATATGATAATATTTCCGTCATACATGATTTCTATGTAACTTTAACCACTAAAGCTGCACACGCGACGGAAGCTTAAAAAATGGAGTAACTTCCCACGTTTTCCCAAATTTTCCCAAAATTCCCCTTCACAACTCTGCTGAAAAGTACACTATAACCTGCCCAGGAGTATGAAGAATAATTCTACCAAGTTTCGTTAAAATCCGTCGAGTAGTTTTTATTTTCATAAGGAACATACAAACCGACAGACAGACAGACAGACAGACAGACAGACAGACAGACGGACAGACAGACAGACAGACAGACAAAAATTTTACTGATTGCATTTTCGGCATCAGTATCAATCACTAATCACCCCCTGATAGTTATTTTGAAAATATATTTAATGTACAGAATTAACCTCTCTACAGATTTATTATAAGTATAGATTAACGATTCGTCATTTTCGACAGTAGAAAGTGGAGGTTTTGTTACCAACCGCATCAACTACCACTTGGAATAAAAGACTGGAATACCCTTACAGTCATCCCATGCAACAAACACAGGTAAATTTTGAGGTACATACATACATACATATACTCACGGCTATAAATCCCTAAAAGGGGTTGCCAGAGCTGAGAAATTATAAATTCCTCAGCCACTTTTGGAAGTTGAGTGGGGAAAAGATGGTAGAATAAAGGTTTTGGTGATGGGTCTCCAACCGCATCGCCCAAAAATCCATTAAAAAGCCCCAAGTCCGTTAGTCGCCTCTAACCTCCTCGTCCTCGGAAGAAATGGGGTAGTGTAGTGCTATTCTAAGCCGACACTACACAGCCTTTTTGAGGTGTACATACTTAATTGCTATACGAGTAATATTCACTTCCACTTCACTTAAAATTTATCGATGTAAATAGTAATTGAGCAATTATTTGTACCTAGGTATCTAATAGAGAACATTTTACATTAATCTACTTGTAAATTTCAAAAATGTTTAGATTGTTAACAGTCTTTAAAGTCAATGAGGAACCAATACAAATATGGACAATTCATATTTCAAACCATTTCCAAAATCGTCACCGCATACAAGCTCAGAAAATGTCCAGAAAAACGAAAACCAGACCACCCATCTGAATCCATGTGAAATGTCAAATCAAGAATCCTATTAATCACCCTATCAATTAAGTTACCCATAATTTCAGGCAATGACGAAACAACAATTCGTCTTCATAGTAACAATATCTTCTATGGCCGCGTTTATACAAGTGATGATGAACGAACGCTGCAAATGATGACTGGTTCGTATCCTCACTTCTATATATACATACATACATACATACATATTCTCACGCCGTTAGTTCTCATAGGGGATCACGAATCACATCATTCTTCACACGATCACATAACCTTACATTACAAATTCTATATATACTCATTCTATATATATTCTACATACATTCTATATATATATAGCAACCGTGATAGACCAGTGGGTAGAACACTCGGTTATCGTGCAAACGACTAGTGTTCAAATCCTGGGTCGGGCCTACACCAATTTGTCTTTTCTAAAGACATATGTGTGGTTAATTTATCGTGGTTGTTAACGGTGAGGGAAAACATCGTGAGGAAACCCACATGGCTGAGTTGTACTTAGTCATGTGACAGTGTATTCGTACAAAACGGCGATAGGCCTGCCCCCTATCACGTGAGTACACTGTCCATGCAAAACGTGGGTACTCTGAACACCAGGTGACAAAGTCACGTGATGTTCAGAAGTATTAGTACCTCTGCCAACCCTTTCGGGGATATTCGGCGTGAACGTTTATGTTTATGTTTATTATGTTACATTCTATATATACTCATAGGAATAAATCAACAACTTGTAACCAGAAAATACACTTTTTAAACTCTCGCGGTTTGTAGACATTATATGTAATAATAATCGGGATTTAAGGCAGCCCGTGACCACGGCACCAGTAGGAGTGCCGAAACGTCGGGCAAACATATCACGTAAGTGATTTAAAATATTCGTTGGTAAATCCCGATTATTATTACACACTAGTGGATCGTCCCAGCTTCGCACGGGTAGCGTTGTTTTTTAAATATCTGAGGTTTCTTTCTTTAGTCACTGCTCAAGCATTGTGAAATTCAGCGCAATGTTTTCAATTTATTAAATTTATAGCACTCCCTAAACAGTGTCGTTTGGTGATTTTTAATGCGCTTTAATGAACGGTTCAGTATTTCCGTTTAATAGCAAATTTTGGAATAAAACGCTATGAAGTATTTATAACAATCTAAAAAATAAATCATTACGTGTTGTAGGATGCAACTACTGGCGCCATCTAGTATGTTATATGTAAATTAGTAACGATTCGGTTTTGGTCACGGGCGCGATGGCTTATTTTATGTATAATTTCGGTGTTTCTCTACCGATTTCTATGATTCTTTTTTTATTGAATAGGTAATAATGTTACCCTTTTTAAATTAGGGATGAGTGAGAGGTTTACAAACGTAAGAGTAAACAAATATAATCAGAATGTTCCGAACTGCTAAGCTATCAGGAATTACACGTGT
Source organism: Bedellia somnulentella (assembly GCA_963576735.1). Classification (NCBI taxonomy): domain Eukaryota; kingdom Metazoa; phylum Arthropoda; class Insecta; order Lepidoptera; family Bedelliidae; genus Bedellia; species Bedellia somnulentella. Next base: position 14,351,529 of record OY755191.1, on the reverse strand, counting down.
TATTGTGAGTCAACCGTAAAAGACAGACATAAACTGTTGAGGATTTTTTTTTAGATAATTTTATGAAGAATATTTCCGTCATACATGATTTCTATGTAAGTTTAACCATTAAGGCTGCACACGCGACGGAAGCTTAAAAAATGTAGTAACTTCTCCCGTTTTCCCAAAATTTCCCAAAATTCCCCTTTACTACTCTGCTGGAAAGTATACAAAAACCTGCCCAGGAGTATGGAGAATAATTGTACCAAGTTTCGTTAAAATCCGTCGAGTAGTTTTTGTTTCCATAAGGAACATACAAACCGACAGACAGACAGACAGACAGACAGACAGACAGACAAAAATTTTACTGATTGCATTTTTGGCATCAGTATCGATCCCTAATCACCACCTGATAGTTATTTTGAAAATATATTTCATGTACAGAATTGACCTCTCTACAGATTTATTATAAGTATAGATAATTGTATACAGAACTTTTAAATTGAAATTACTTAGCCACTTTGAATTAGATTAGGGAAAAGATTGTTAAGAAAAGGATAATTCGAAAAAACTAAAATATTTCTTAAAACAAGTTGGTCATGGGTCTATAGACACATCGCCTAATAATCACTTAATAAGTCCCAAAGCCCTCAGTCGCTTCGAAGGACATCTATTGGAAGATCTAAATCTGTAATGGTTATGTTTATGAATGAATAAATAAATAAATAAATAAAAAATATTAATTCTATTATATGGAATCTATCCTCAGGGTTACATAACAGGTAGTGCTATTCCAAGCCGATAATACACAGAAATAAGTTACCTCGACTTAGAAAAGCAACTGAAGGAAAGATTTAGGGAGGTAATGTAAGCGGAGAGGATATGATATGACCCTATAATACTTAGTGGCAATGGATAGTTTGCTTCCCAACGATGTTTTAACGTCGTGAGGTTATCTACATAACATAATATAAACGTTCACGCTGAATATCCCCGAAGGGATTGGCAGAGGTACTAATACTTCTGAACATCACGTGACCTAGTCACCTGGTGTTCAGAGTACAGGTTATCTACATGTATGACATAACATAGGTGGTAATTGAATTATGATCAGGGCTCTTGATAAAAAGGCTTTTACATGGTAGTGGAATCTAGTTTAACTGTACCATTTATTTGAAAAGCTAGGTTGATAATTGAACGGTAAGTTAAGCTAGTTGGTTGCGATACATATTCACGACACATTTGAATTAGGACCCATAATTTCTATATTATAATATAAGGGCACAAAAGTTATTAATTTGTATATTTTATTTCACTATTTTGTACTATGTTGTGTCGGCTTTGAATGTCACTACCCTTTTCTACCCACGGGTGTCGTAAGAGGCGACTAAGGGTATGGGGCTTTTAAGTGGTTTTCGGGCGATGCGGTTGAAGACTAATCATTAACGATACTTTATTTCTACCATCTTGTCCCCTATCGACTTCCAAATGTGGCTGAGGAGTTTCTAGCTCTAAAGCTCTGGCTACCCCTTTTGGGATTTATGGCCGTGAGTATATGTAGGTTTATTTCAGTAATCCATTAGTTAACTTATGATTAAATCAAATACTTTTTAATGCATTGGACACCACAACAATATATCTCACCAAATGGATTGGGAATTGCAATTCTAGATATTAAGTTAATACATACATACATACATATACTCACGCCATTAGTTCCCATTGGGGTAGGCAGAGGCTATTGATCGCCACTTCGCACGACCCTGACAAACCTCTCTAGCTTCGTTTACATCCATCAATCTGTTCATACATGCTCTTTTATTCTTCATACTTCGGACGCCAGCCTTTTTGAGCAATAATTTAATGTTGTTTACATTTGACGTTGCAGATCAAAATTGAATTCCTTCACGAAATCCAAACAAGTTAAAAAGTCCTCCCGAGAAAAACTGCCCTGCGAAATCACCAAACATGTCAGGCTTCAACAACGGAATCAAACCAACGCGCCTCTGGTACCTCACTGGCAGAAAACACTTCCAACGGGTCAACCAGGATGCTTTGGAGGTGATGACGAGGAACAATCCGCCTTACACTAGAGGCAAGAAAGATGGTTTGGTCTTTGTGGGCCTCTGCCTCAGCATGGCCTTGGCTGTTAAATGGAGCTTCAATGCTTACGATAATGCTGCACCGCTTTTCCTCCAGCCCACTTGCCCGCCTACAGAAAGGTGCCCTGAATGTGAAAGGGAGATCAAGAAATGATTTTTTGAGAGTTTTATTAAGATGGTATTTCAGCTGCGAATAAATTGATGGTATACTCCATAAGAAAATTTGCTATTTTATTTATGATGATGGTGATGAAGCAACTCTTAATTTAATAATCAACTTAGCTGCCAGACTGCCACTGCTGGACATATGTCTACGAATTTAAGAGATTTGAGAATGTATAACTGTCTGCACTCTGCCTCTTAAACAATAAGAAGTATCCTCATAATTATATTTGTCAATAAATAATTTCTGTTAGATATGTTACTATTAATAGCTTTTAGTTTTTAGTAAAACACGCTGTGTGTGTTTCAACCGATGGGTGTACGTAAGAGGCGACTAACGGTATTGGGGCTTTTAAGGGATTTTTGGGCGATGCGGTTGGAGACCCATCACCAACAATCTTTACTTTACCATTTTTTCTCCACTCAATTTTCCAAGACGAATTGAGGAATTTCTTATTCCTTAGCTCTGGCTACCCCTTCTAGGGATTTATAGCCGTGAGTATATGTATGTATGTAATAACTTTTATACCATAAGCCGTCTAGAAATAGATCGATGCTTACTGGATTTGAGAATTCGAAATACAAATTAAAAAATTTTGAAAAAATAATAAAGGTAAAATATTGAAACGAGTTAAAACAAGATATTTAATTGGTTCAGTTCAACAATCAATCGATTTTCGAGGAAAATTTCACAAAAACTTGTCTTGGAAACTACCCGGACTTATTATAGCGTGTACTGTAATGTCTCACTTTTTATTTAACAACCCCTTTTTATATTCTTGAAATAGAAACAGATTTTATAGAAGGCGTTGCGTTATCGATTTGGTAGAGATTGAGATACGTGTAGGTGTTTCATAGATGGCAGATATGGACGAAGTTCATAAACCTATAAACGTGACCAAAAACAATCAGAGCCAAGGTAAATGTGATCATCTTAAAAAACTTTTACGTCAAAACCTTGACAATACATTATGTTTGGGAAATAAAATATATTATTCGTCAAGCCGTTATTTACACAAATATTATTTTGTTAACTATTTTATTACACTGTATTGGTAGTTTTATTTCAATTGGATTGTCGGAAAAGCTGGGCCAATGGATCTGAAATACAACCGGCCTGACTCTTGAAATGGATAAGATAGATCAGCTGAAGTTTTTGTTTTTAAGTGCATCGCTCGCTGGTATGATGGCGTACTCATACGGAATGTTCGACGGCAATGATCTTCAAGAACAGCAGAGGAGGATAAGGAGACGGGAGACGAGGCAAGAAACGATACAGCTCGTAGACAAGAGAAAAGAGAGTGAAGGGTTGCCGAGTACGGCCGCGGCGGTAACAAGTCCGGCGGAGGTCGCGCCCCCGACTACCAGTCGAAACAATCGCAGCACCAACAGGCTTTTACAGAGATTGGTCAATTTCATTGTAGAAAATTAAGCTGTATATAGTTTATAGTAAGTCGTCACATTGATTTGCAAATAGATATGGTATTTCTGAGTTGGTTTGTTGCCACTTGTACACTAGAGCATTTATGTTAGTGTTTTTGGAACTCTTAAGTGACCCATTTGGGTAGTGAGTTTGAGGCACAGAAAACGTTGCACAAGGGATTTTTATTGAAGCTGATAAAACAGTACAGTGTAAATGATATTAGATGGTGCGTTAGACACTCAATAAATGTATTCATTTAGCGGCGTATATTATTTCACGGTCGAATGGTTGTTGCTCATCTCGATTTATAATCGATTCGTCCGCTTACAAATGTCGTGTCGCACTTTCCAGAGCATGTGTGTCATCGTTATCTCGTCGTGGTATCTGACGGCAATGTGGCACTATTCATACGTGGCCGATTGTTCTGGATCAACACCACATTTCTGTTTATATTCTTTCATACAAAACACCCACATAGTTGAAGCCGTATCACCGCCCAAATATTTTTTCTCCTTTGCCCTGCCAAATTGTTTATAATAAGATTTATCGCCCAAGTTCCCAAACGGATTGCGTTACAAAAAGTTGTCTAGTATTCAAAATTTCTGCTTATTGCCCTTATTGTGTACCCGCTTGGTACCAGACGAACTTTCTATAAATTTGGCCGGATAATTGAATCGTATTATACAATAACGAACACTATACATTTTAGGCCAGATGCAAGCTTCGAACTTAAGACACTGAGCAGCTAAGGTCCATCACATCATAATATCAATCGTATAACTGATTACAGAAGACTACTACTAAAGACTACTAGAAATAATCGCAATAAGGCGAAAAATTATATGAAATATAAATGAATGTGAGACTGAGTTTCTTTGGTGATAATTGTTTGTACCATTACTAACCTCACAACATTCATTCATACTAATTAAGAGTAGTGTAACACTTGCTAACTGGCAATTGCAGTAACTAATTTCTATTTACGTTAGGTGTGGAGAGGGCAGAAGTAAAAGGGTCTTAAATTAGTCGTCAATTACCATTTCCTATCAATATGTGTTTTCCTTTGCTACAATGCTTAAAGGCGCTTAATGCAATGACAAAAAAAACTGTAACTGACTAACTCACTAAATTATAGTGTACTTTAGAGTGAATATCGTTGGTTTTAACAGATGTTTAATGGGATAAATCAGCCAAGTATATACACACATCTTCGGACTGCATCGCCAACTAATCAAACGCAGATAAACCCAAATTCACTTTGGGTGTCACTGTCTTTTTAACAAACTTCTCCCAAATGACTTGACTGATTATGAATTTCTTTAGTGTATATTAACTAGGTCGGAGAGAACGTTGCATGTTTTAAATACCGATAGCTAAGGACGTTAGTCCCCCCATTTTTTAAAAGTTACAACAAAATTATCCGTCTAAGCTACATAAAAATCTACATACCCGTTTCTTCCGCTTCCGCACCGGATAAGTGCTGACGGCCGGAGCAGGCAGAGGGTACAAGTAAGGGGTCTGAGCCGCATACAGCCACTCATCCAACCCTGGCCTGGCCGGCATCAGCGGCCCCCGGACCGTCCCATACAAACTCCGGCCACACAAACCACCGCCCACATAGGAAGTCATCACTCACTTAGAACATGGTAGGCTAATAGATGAATATTGTACAATATGGATCGATAGCGCTCTGTTCTACGGCATGGTGGAGTCGCGAATGGACTGTGATTGTGGCTGGAGATGGCCAGTTAGCGAGATGGCGCTGGGTGGGATTGGAAAGCGCTTAATAGCTAAGTTACGAATTAATATGTGTAGTGTTGGCTTAGAATAGCACTGCCCCGTTTTTCTTAGTACGAGGCGATTAAAGGTTTTGGGAATTTTTAGTCCTTTATTTTTATAGTCCTCTGGCCAGCCTTGTTAAGATTTATAACAATGAGCATAGATAGAAAGAAATTCAGACAGCACTGCCCTACGAGTGTTTTCCTAACTCAACTGCCATAAGAAACGGAGGTTAGTTTATTTCTTTATGTACCCGCATATACTCAATATGCAGGTACATTGCATAACTAACACTAATTAGGCACATCATTTAACAAATCGACAAGTTATAAAATTTAGAATCCACCTCTATTTTTCACCCAACCAACAAAAATAATTTGTTGGGTAAAGGTTGAGGATAAATATTAATAGATGATATATTTTTCTCAGACATATCGGTTCCATAAAGTTAGCTCCAAAATAAGCAGCATAATAACTAGTGCTTATTTCAACTTCTAAAAGCGTCTGTTTTTAACCGACTTCTTTTTAAATTCAGAATCCCTGGCCACCCGTTTTTGGTATTTATAGTCGAGAGTATACGTATGCTGTGTAGTGTCGGCTTAGAATAGCACTACCCCGTTTCTTCCCATGGGTGTACGTAAGAGGTGACTAAGGGTATTGGGGCTTTTTAATGGATTTTTGGGCGATGCGGTTGGAGACCCATCACCAACAACCTTTATTTTACGATCTTTTCCCCACTTAACTTCCAAAGGTGGCTGAGGCATTTTTTTAATTCCTTAGTTCTGGCTACCTCTTCTTGGGATTTATAGCCGTGAGTATATGTATGTATGTATGTAGTATACGTATGTATATTTTGGCTTCTTTTTCGGGAAGGACACTTCTTTGTTATCGAACGCCTCTGGAACGGCTCGACTGATTTCAACAAACGTTTTCGGCACAGTAATCAAGTGTTCATTGCTTAATGTCTCAAGGGGTCGCATGTCGTGATCGAACCCACCATTTAGGAATAATCAGCGAAAACCCCTAATTCACTCAGCCCAATTCATTCCTATCGCAATTTTTATTGAAGTCCAATTAGATATATACCTGTATATACCAAATACATACATACATATACTCACGACTGTAAATCCCTACAAGGGATAGCCAGAGCTGAGGAACTAGAAGTTCCTCGGCCACTTTTGGAAAGTAGAGTGGGGAAAAGATGGTAAAAATAAAGGTTGTTGGTGATGGGTCTCCAACCGCATCGCCCAAAAATCCCTTTATAGCCCCAATACCGTTAGTCGCCTCTTACGTACACCCACCGGAAGAAATGGGGTAGTGCTATTCTTAGCCGACACTACACAGCTAAATATACCAAATGTAGCAACAAAAGCGCATACTAATATCGCTAACGTATGAGAAGCGGACAGCGGTGGTATATATCAGCAAATATTGGAAACGGAGGGAAAACGCACCGAGATACACTCCACTGGCCACGGGGCACTTGTCTTAGCATATGTACGACTGGGTAGGAAATGTAGACTAACTTTTGGTCCGGAAGAAAAATGATATTTTAAATCATACATACATATACTTACGTTATTATTTCCCATTGGGGTAGGCAGAGACCGTTGATCGCCACTTTCTACGAACCTGGCAAACCTTTCTAGCTTCGTTTACATCCAACAATCTTTTCATACATGCTCTTTTATTCTTCATACTTCGGACGCCTGCCTATTTGAGCACACTGTCTCTTAGGTCCAGGTGTGTCCTCCGCGGTGGTCCTCTACTCACATCACATTCCACATTGGCTCTATAAATCTCTTTTACAAGTTTACAATCATCCGTACTCTCTATATGCCAAACCATCTCGACATTCCTTTTTCTATCTTATATACAATATCATCTTCCATACCACACCATTCACGAATCACAGTATTTGTAACACGATCACATAACCTTTCTATACAAACATGATTAAAAATGGTTTTCGAGAGAGAGGAGAATATGACTGAATGCGTGATTGAGATCAATGGTAAGAAAGTGGAACAAGTGAAAGAGTTCGTATATCTGGGAAGTTTGTTTACTAGGGATGGAAAGTGTGATGAAGACATTGAAAGAAGAGTAAAAAAGGGTAATGCGGTAAATGGAGCACTGGATAGTCTCATGTCTAGTCAATCGGTGTCCGAAAAGGCCCGAATGGCTGTGCATGATGCTGTCCTCGTTCCTACGCTTATGTATGGCAGTGAATGTTGGGTGTGGCGGAAGAAGCATGAAAGCAGAGTAAATGCAGTAGAAATGAGATCCCTCAGAAAAGTTTGTAATGTAAGGTTATGTGATCGTGTGAGGAATGATGTGATTCGTGAAAGGTGTGGTGTAAAAGATGATAGTAAGAAAGATAGAAAAAGGAATGTTGAGATGGTTTGGGCACATAGAGAGGATGGATGACAGTAAAGTGGTGAAAGAGATATATAGAGCCAATGTGGAAGGTAATGTAAGTAGAAGACGACCTCGGAGGACACATTTGGATCAAATAGAAAATGTGCTCAAAAAGGCAGGTGTCCGCAGTATGAAGAATAAAAGAGCATGTATGAAAAGATTGATGGATGTAAACGAAGCCAGAGAGGTTTGCCAGGATCGTACAAAGTGGCGATCGATAGTCTCTGCCTACCCCAATGGGAACTAACGGCGTGAGAATATGTATGTATGTATGTATTTTTAAAATTAGACGACATGATAGTCCAGTGGGTAGAACACCCGCCCGAAAACAGAAAGGCGTGAGTTCCAATCCTGGGTCGGGCCTACACCAATTTGTCTTTTCTAAAGTCATATGTGTGGTTAATTTATCATGGTTGTTAACGGTGAGGGAAAACATCGTGAGGAAACCCACATGGCTGAATTGCACTTAGTCATGTGACAGTGTATTCGTACAAAAACGGTCATGTGACAGTGTATTCGTACAAAAACGGGATAGGCCTGCCCCCTATCACGTGAGTACACCGTCTAAGCAAAATGTGGGTACCTTCTCTGGACACTAGATGGCGTGGCCATGTGAGTTCAGAAGTATTGGTACCTCTGCCAACCCCTTCGGGGATAAACGGCGTGAACGTTTATGTTTATTATATATTTTTAAAATATTTATGTTATGATTATTATTTTGTTCTTTTGTTTCCCCTCTGCCATTTAGCGTGATGATATGCACCAGTGGGTTTCCATCTGTGTTCCAATGTAAAGATTAGTACAGTGGTTTCGGAGCTTATTCATTACTAAGAAATTTATCCTATTATCCATTATTATTTGCCGTGTAGGGCCGGCTCACTGTCCCTTTCTACCCACGGGTGTCGTAAGAGGTGACTAAGGGTATGGGGTTTTTTAAGTTGTTTTTTGGGAGATGCAGTTGGTGACCTATCACCAACGATACTTTATATCTACCATCTTGTCCCTTATCAAATTCAAATGGGACTGAGGAGTTTCCAGCTCTGAAGATCTGGCTACCCCTTTTTGAGGTTTATTGCCGTGAGTATATATATATAGCGTGTTAGTTTGACGGCGATTGTTACTTCAATATTAATTCGTATATTAAAGTTTAATGCCTAATATCCACCATATGAAATAAACAAAAAGATTAAAACCGCTTTAGCAGAAAAACTTACTTTCTCCATCAGATGGAAAACTGTGGTTATCTACACTAGCCTAGCGCACACACTCCTACCCGTATAATGTCTCACCCACACACAGAGAACAGCGGGCGCGTCATGTGACCATCTAGTCTTGCGCACACTTGCTCGTGACCGTATAAACCGCACTAGGACAGCAATGCAAATTTTTTTTTAATTTCGCGGCTATGTTTGATTTTTCTTTGAACTTATCGCCGCGCCTGGTGAGGCTGTGGTCTTAGTCGCCTCGTATTTCAATCCAGTATTAAATATGGGGTAGTGTAATTCAAACATTTTCAAGTAAAAAGATTGATGGATGTAAACAAAGCTAGAGAGGTTTGCCAGGATCGTACGAAGTGGCGATCGATAGTCTCTGCCTACCCCAATGGGAACTAATGGCGTGAGAATATGTATGTAAAAAATCTATCTCTATTAATTAACATCGACGATTATAACAAAACTGTCGTCCTAAATAATCAGCTACCGCTATTTTTGTTTTACTTTACATCTCTGCCTCCCCAATGGGAAGTAACGGCGTGAGTATGTATGTAATGTATGTACTTCATGAGCGTAAGATAATAAAATTAAAAACAAATAGAGACCCTCGAAACGATGCATTTACGTGGCATAAAATAAAGTGCGCAAGAGATACCTATTCATTCATTAACCGACATCGAAATTGGAGGAGTTCTTGGTGTTTACTAAACTCTCTCGGGGCTAAAGGGCTCTAAACGGGTGTATCTGTACTCTATCACAGTTAACTAAAGAATACGAATAAAAATAACTCACCCCGTTTTGATTGACAGTGGCAGATCCGGGCTATCACCTTTATTTGCGCAAAAAGCAGAACATTTTGAGAATTAACATTATAAAACACCAACACTGAACTTTGCTGGTTCGTGTACGCCATATTTACTCAACACAATCACAACACAAGATACTAAAACTGAACTCACACTCCGAAAATTAATGCGAAAAATCAAAGTGACATCCAATCATAAGCGACACAAACACAATGAGCTACAAACAACAACTAACTAACTTAGTACTAATACTGTTCCTTTGATAAAATGCCGACAAGCCCGCCCGACTTGATACGTATGCAGATTTTGAATTTCGCGGCGATCGATGTTTACGAATTATGAATTTTTCTCTGAACATACTGCCGCATTCCAACGCAGTATTAACTATGGGGTAGTGTTATTCAAATTTATCACGTCAAATAATAACATGTAAAAAATAAGAAGATATTAGAAGCTAAGTTCGATTGATTACTTTACTGGCCTTGATTTGATTTGGCCGCCGGTTAAGGGTCACGGCGGGTCGCAGCTGTCAGCTGAGTTGCCCGCCTTGTCATCGCGTTTCACGCACACATTGAGCGTGTTGGTGTCAATAGTACTACTTTCTTAGTGCAAATTTTAACAAAATTTGAAAAAAAATAAGTGTGTTTTTTTTCAACGAATTCTGCCTCTATACGTGATAATTAATCATACTTTTCATTGATAACAGTCGTTACAATTACACCCTGATGAAGAGCTTCATAACTTTGTTCTAAATTGCAAACTCACAGGTACGCTACCGTCTATACTTTCTAAGGTAGTCTGGGGCACTGTCTCCGGAATTCGGATGTTAGCTTGTTACCAGAATCAGACATAAGTCATCATCTTTTAATAGTAAAGGGGTCGGCAGAGGAAACATTTTTTCTCTATTGGTTTTGGGAGGTAAGTTCTGCGCAAAGTTTTTTTTTAAAAAATTTCGAAGTAGGAAGATAGAATTTTTGCTGTGTAGTATCCGGCAAAGAATAGCGCTACCGTATTTTTTCCCGTGGGTGTTTGTAAGAGGCGGCTAAGGGTATTGGGGCATTTTTAAGTGATTTTTTTGAAGTGGCGATGGTGGTGGTTGGAGCCCCATCACTAAAAACATTTACTTTACAATATTTTCCGCATTTAACTTCCAAAAGTGGTTGAGGAATTTCTTATTCCGAAGGTCTAGCTTGTAGGAATTTATAGCCGTAAGTATATGGCTGTATGTATGTAAGTTTTTGTGCCACATATTGTTTGTATTCATGTGAATTTAGGTTCCTTTTTCTGAGGGGCAATACAAAAAAGTTTTATAATATCATAGTGCATGAAAATGGCATCTTGGGGGCGGGGGCACGGCCTCTTTGCCCATATTATTAGTGCTTTGTTTTGTTACTCAGAATCACTTCTAGCCATGCGAAGCCGGGCAGAACACTAATAATATATTTGGGTATAACAAGCTATATAGGTTTATATATAGGAGGCAAATAGTACAACTTTTTTATACTTACATATACTCACGGCTATAAATCCCTAGAAGGGGTAGCCAGAGCTAAGGAATTCGAAATCCCTCAGCCACCTTTGGAATGTTGAGTGGGGAAAAGATGGTAAAATAAAGGTTGTTGGTGATGTGTCTCCAACCGCATCGCCCAAAAATCCCTTAAAAGCCCCAATACCGTTAGTCGCCTCTTACGTACACCCACCGGAAGAAATGGGGTAGTGCTATTCTAAGCCGACACTACACAGCAAACAACAAACAAACAACATTTTTATACTACCACTTCACTTTATTTTACCATCTTTTATCCAATGTTATAGCTGCTACGCCCGCCTTTTTGGGATTATAGTGATAGTATGACCATATCGGAAAAAGCGATATCTGTTGGTTTATCTAGAAATTAAGAGCTACATCGTCACTGTCACAGACCACATGATATCGGATTTAAAATAGTTTATAAATGATTTGCTAGGTGGCGCTTTATTTGTAAAGTTTTCATTTAAATTCCGTTAGGCAGCTACATTCATTCATTCCTATATTCATTTTATGAAAGATATTCTGAATTCTTTAAAGATTCATAGTACAGATCATTGAGACACAAATTAATTTAATTATAATAAGGAATCAAGAAAGTAAATGTCACTGAAACAATTCAAACTTCATCGAATAAAAACTTCTTAGTCTTAAGAAAAAACCCAAAACCATAGACAACAACCTAAGTCAGTCAGTCGAAAATCATCTTCACGCAAAATGGCTTCCGACCACTAAACCAAACAACCATGAAATAAACCACCAAATACCAAAACCATGGCAGCAATAGGACAATAGTTAACAAATCATCAACAGTACAAACCAACAACATGGGTGTTCTAGGTGATATCGGCCGAGTCGCCTTCAAGATGGTGATCAACGAGGTATTTGCGAAAACCTTTGACAACGGCTTCGGGCATGCTTACCAATGGGCCCCTTCTTTGGAGTTGGGTTTGGAGACAGCAAATGAGCGGAAGAAGCCGGTCATGGTCATCATCCACAAGCCGTGGTGCTCGGCGTGTCAGAAGCTGAAGCCGAAGTTCGCGGGTTCGATGGAGCTTCAGCAGCTGAGCACCAATTTTGTGATGGTGAACATGGAAGATGATGAGGACGATACCCTGGCCCCTGATGGAAGCTACATTCCTAGGTAGGTGATGCTCTTGGATAAGTCTTGGATAGTGGTACTTAAAAGGTGGAGCATATTGTGTATATTAGTGAATGTCTAGTAAATATTTGAACAATTCATTTGATGTTTGTTAATTACAAGCTAAGATGAAGACAAACCCATATCGTCCCTTGTGTGACGTATGAAACGACTAAGGGATTTGGGGATTTTTAAGTGATTGTGGGGCGAAGTGGCTGCAAACTCATCGACAAATCCTTTACTTAACTTACTTCTACTCACGCCTGTGTTCCCATTAGGGTAGGCAGAGACTATAAATCGCCAGTTTGTAAGATGATGACAAATCTCTCTTGCTTCTGTCACATTCATCATTCTTCTCATATATGCTCTTTTATTATTTTTTTAGTACGGACTTTCGCCGTATTTATAAATACGGCTTATTATATACAATATTTGCTGTGTAGTGTCGGCTTAGAATAGCACTACCCCATTTCTTCCCGTGGGTGTACGTAAGAGGCGACTAAGGGTATTTGGGCTTTTTAAGGGATTTTTGGGCGATGCGGTTGGAGACCCATCACCAAACACCTTTATTTTACCATCTTTTCCCCTCTCAACTTCCAAAAGTGGCTGAGGCATTTTCAATTCTTCAGCTCTGGCTACCCCTTCTAGATTTATAGCCGTGAGTATATATATGTATGTATGATTATAATTGCAATCAAGAACAATTCGAGGTTAACAACTTAGTGGGAGAATATGGACGAGCTTTATTTAATTATCAAAATCGCGCGGCAATTGATTTTTATTTCATAGATAGAATTGATCTTTCATTAATTTAATAATCTTGAAGTATGGTTTGGTCCTGTGAGGGAGTCCTGGTCTGTCCTGGATAACAGTATCCTTAGATTATGAGATTACTTAGTTTCAAGACATCATTGCTTCAAGACTATGTTTGTACTTTATACGCAAAATTAACAAATACATTAAAGTTTACTCCATAATGACTCATGCAAACGAATTAACCAAAAGTCACACACATTGTTGCCTCTAAACTAAATTGTAATGCGTTTACTAGCCCTACTTTGAGGGCACCTATCAATTAGGGCAACCAGACTAAAAAGCGAAACCAGAATCTGAAACTCATGAATGACCGCTAAAGACCGCAAAAAAATGTTTCGTATGGTTCAAACTAAACCACCATCAGGAGGGCTGCATGAGATGCCAGTATACGATACTGAGTAAGTAAAGAGATGGATGTTTTATAACATGCGATATCTTAGGTCGCTCGTCACCCTGATTATGTATCTTTAGCGACCGCGATTGTGTCGCAAGTTGCAATATTGTCGCTGTCAAAAGTGTCAAATCGCATAAAAATTTATGACATTGACAGCGACAATCGTGCAACTTGCGACACAATCGACAGTCGCAAAAGATACGTAATCAGGGGGCGTACTAGCCTAGCAGTAATGCGCGAAAGACATACACTACTGGACAAATTTCTTACTAAAATTCTCCACAATAACTGGTTCAAGTGAGCGGAACACTTTTGGAAAATATCCTGTATTCATCCGACACCTATTTCTTCTTTCTCTGTCCTTACGTGTCGCAGTACTACAACACACGATTTGAACTTCTGAAGAAGTCTACTTAGAAATGTAACTTTGTATCGCAGAATCCTCTTCCTCTCCCCCACGGGGTACATTCAGAGGGACGTGATCAACGACGAGGGCAGCATGCAGCACAAGTACTTCTACAACCGGCCGGAGCAGATCGCCCGCTCGATGAGGAAAGTCATGGAGCGGTTCCCTCTCATCTCTGAGGAAGATGAGATCCTCAAATGAACCAGTTGGCTCATATTCTGGTTGGTGACGTTTTTTAAGTTGCGAGGAACGATCATCAAGGCTCGGTGCTGCTATCGAATGAAGCTTGATATCCAAGGCCGAAGGTCTAAATTATGGTAGTCACTATTTCGACTATCTTAAGAAGAGCTAGTCAGTTAGTTAGCTGTTAGTTTTCTGACTAAGTTTTGAGGAAATCGTTGACGGCACCAGACTTGCTGATGGATCCACGTCTTTTTTTTCTTTTTAGTAATATAAAAGCGATTTGACATTACGTTTGCCCTTTAATATTTTTTGTTGAAATAGATTTTAGACTAAAAACAAAATATATTATGAAATCAATTGCCGTGCTTTAATTTCGCTAAGCTCGACCAACACTTATCCTACTTTTTTTGCTTTATCTTAATATATATTAGTGGCCCCTGTTTAATATTGATTGATGACAATCAAGCCTTTGATTACCTAATAGCCTAATGTAGCTGTTAAATAAATTAGAATTGGCTTCCACAAGTATAAAAATACAGTGGCCAAAGATGCTTCTGGTTTTGGATCTGATCAAATTGACATGAGACGTTTTGAAGTATTATACCTCTGCCAACCCTTCGGATTCAACTTAATACTGTAATCTATCCTGCATTAAAACAAAGTTTGATTTGCAGAATCATCTTCCTGTCCCCTTCGGGATACGTTCTGGAGGACATCATAAACAGAGATGGCAGTTTCCAATACAAGTACTTCTACAAAACGCCGGAAGAAATTGCTCGGTCGATGAGGAAAGTGATCAAAAGGTACCCTGTGGTAGAAGAGGAAGAAGATTGAAATACACTGATCTAAAGATACTTTGATTCGTTTGATTTCCATTAATTCCTCCTGCTTTTAAATTGGAAACGTGAGTATAGGCCGGTAGATTATTTGACGACTGCAGCACTGAACGACTCAGAGGGTTACTGCTTAAAGATAATTTTAATGATGTTTATGGAACATAACAAAACTTAAGATTTCAGAAGTGCGGAAACTATTTTAGTTTACCGTATTAGTGGATGTTTTCAGTAGTCTATAACAAAGTTTGTGCGTTATGTTTTGCAGTTCTGGCTTAAATTAGGCCTTCTTCCAGGCACTTTCATTGTTCACCAAACCTTCTAGTCCTTACCTAAAAAGCACTCATTAAGCCTACATCAAAACACCACAAAAATCGCAAGCAATCTTTCGATATTAAATTATACTTACATCCTCGACGACCGGCTCCACATAACACTCGACAGTGTTGTTGAGGGTAGGCAGTGACGTAGGTTCGTCGCGACTGCGGCACGAGCAGCGGGAGCCCGAGCGGGGGTGCTCGGCGGGGGACTCCCTGGAACAAACAAAATATGATTAAACATATATACATATATATTCAAGCTGCGGGCTTAAACGAGGTAGGCAGAGGTTAAGAGTTGGAAAGTCCTCAAAAACTTGTTGGAAGTAAGTTGGGGAAGAGAATGTAACGCCTTGTATGAAAGAAAACCGTGGGAAGAAACGGGTTAGTGCTTTTCTTAGCCCTCCGGAACACTACGCAGCATAAATATGTTTCTTCTTTACAACTAATCTTTACCTAGTTAACTACGCGGAAGTTCGATTTTGTCCGCAGCACTTTTTCCATACAAACAGGTGTTATATTACCTGTCATAAGGATTAACTTATAGTTATTCCTTATGGTTTTTAGGGATAAGAAGAAAGAAGGAATGTTCTTATCGTTATCGTTTCCTATATGATCGCAGAATAATCCCTGAAATCAGAAATTGATTTGCGTCATCATAAAAATATAAAACAGCCGTGATAGTCCAATGGGTAGAAACCCATATATCATGCGGAGAGGACAACCCCGGGTCGGGCCAACACCAGTTTGTCTTTTCTATGGTCACATGTGTGGGTTATTTATCATGGTTGTTAACGGAGGAGAAAACATCGTGAGGAAACCCACATGGCTAAGTTTACTTAAGTTTACTTAGTCATGTGACGTTGTATTCTTAACAAACGGCGATAGGCCTGTCCCATATCACGTGAGTACACAGTCCAAGCAAAACTTGTGTACTCTAATCAGAGGGTGACAGCGTCACGTGGTGTTCAGAAGTAACCTACCTCTGCCCAACCCTTCGGTGTGATGCGGGGCGTGAACGTTTGAGTTTGAAAATAAAATAGACATTTAATTCTGATTCTAGTATTTTTTACCACCATCCTTACATTACATTATGTTTGTAATTTAATCTCAATAAAGAAATGAATACTGGGTTTGTATTTACTCATATTATAGTGAATTCGAGATTGCACTGTGCAAGCCAAACAACAAAATCAAAATTCTAGGTGTCATTGCAATGTTCAAAATTATTAGTTACTCTGTCACACTTTCAGGGATATATGGCGTTAAAATACATACATATAGAATAGAAAAACACTATTGCACATAAGAAAAGGAAACACTTACACAAATACAAATTCAATGACAAAAGTACAATTGGCGGATTTATCACTAAGAGCGATTTTTTTCAGACAACCTTTGATTGGAAAGACCAATACATTACAGTAATGTGAGGTAGATGTTTAACATACATATACTCACGGCTATAAATCCTAGGAAGGGGTAGCCAGAGCTAAAGAATTAGAAATTCCTCAGCCACTTTTGGAAATTAGAGTGGGGAAAAGATAGTAAAAATAAAGGTTGTTGGTGATGGGTCTCCAACCGCATCGCCCAAAAATCCCTTAATAGCCCCATACTGTTAGTCGCCTCTTACGAACACCCACCGGAAGAAATGGGGTAGTGCTATTCTAAACCGACACTACACGGCAAATGTTTAACAATATGATAATATACTTACGCCATTAGTACCCATTGGGGTAGGCAGAAACTGAGCTTTATTTACATTCATCATACATGCCCTTCTGTCACTCATGAACGGGCGCCTACTATTCAAATCACATCTATTTTTTCTATCGTCTCCGTGTTACATTACCATCTACTTTGGCTCTTCAGACTCCAACAATGGGTTATAAAATAGTGAAGCATGTAAACCGCGAGGGTTTCACCAGTTTCAGACACAGAGACAACTCTGCCTACCCCAACAGTATTAAGAAAATAAAATATTCCCTCAAAAACCTCTCATAAACAAGCGTCCCTAGTAACAGCGAACAGGTCACGCCCGTGCTCATAAATGGCGGACGGATGTGTTACGTCGCTCGGTTGAGAAAGCAAGGCACGTCGGCCGCGTCAGTGCGCCCCCCCGCCCCGCCCGGCCGGGCCGCCGACCGCTCAGTTCAGTGTCAGTGCCCGGGACGAAAACACGGCCGACGTCCATACATTCATGTTTTAAACAACGCTCACTCTAATATGGCGTCCAGACTACCTGTTGACGATTTAAAACTCATAGAACTAGTCAGAGAACAGCCAGTTTTGTACACCACAACCCACGAGAAATACGGAGATATTGGATACAAGAAGAGACTGTGGAAGGATATCGGAAAGCAATTAGGAACTAATTGTAAGTATGTTTGCATTGTAATTCACACGATAACGAAACTTGAGTCGTTTTCAAAACAAAACGTTTTCATTTATTTACCTAGGTTGATAACGAGTGGTGCCATCTAGTGGAGCGGTGGAGAACTGTTTGATAAGTTTGGGTTGGCGGTTTCTGTCTCAAGTTTCGTAATTTTAAGTTGATTGATACAAACACCACGTGTTACTAATTTATTTACTGTTACCGTTTTTTTTTTGTTCTGAATAAGTCGATTCGCTAGGTATCAAGCTGCAAAAGTGATATGTTTTTAGTATGTAGTTGTTTGCAATATATAATTTAATTAAGGTTTGGGGAGACACAAATTTAACCACTTTAGGAGATTTATTTTTCAAACTATTGATTTAAACAATATAATAAACGTGTCTCGTTTTTAAAGAATTATTTAAAGATAGGTACCCCACATGTATGGGGTTCTTTTTTATTTAGGTTCGTGTATAGAAAAAATAAGAAAAATTCGGAGGGCAGTTTTTTGCCGTTATTAAAGATAATGGTGCAAAACCTTTCGTTTAGTTGTCGCAAACTTGGCAGCATTTGCTTTACAACTGACCCCCCACTCGTTTTTACTCTTCCTTGCCCGTATTTTTACCCCGTATAACGTTATTCACCCCTTTGACGTTTCAATAATATAAGAATAATTGATACTTTTTATATTTTTCGAATTACCTCCTGAATATGTAATATTTTCATTATTTTAAATTGTAGCAGTTAACTTTACATGGTTTTTGGGATTTATATCCCATGGTATTACAAACGTATACTTAAACGTTTGTATTACAAGACTATTTTAGAACGTATTATTTTAATTCCAGACTTGATATGCAAAGCACGATGGCACAACCTCCGCGACCAATACCGAAAGAAATTCAAAAAGGACCTGATCTACGCACAACTCGGCATGAAAATTAAACCAAGAGACTACAAATATAAGCGAGAGCTCTCATTCTTGGATGACCTTCTTGGCGACATTCAGATTCAAAAGAACCACGAAGCTGCAGCGTCTACTGACGAAGATTGCCACTCTGTAACAGACGTTGACGGAGCTATGCACGAGAGCTTAGTGAATAAATTCGAAGTCCAATTAGAGCCTCTGAGTAACGAGCCAATATCACCAAATCCCGAAGAAATGCTACAAGATTACCAGCATCATCCGATAGACGCGTTCTTGGCAGGAATTTCGCCAACGTTGAAATCGTTGAGCAAGTTTTACCAGAACGTGGCAAAGACTGAAATATTCCAGATAGTACAGAAGTATGAGATGCAAATGCTGACAGGGTTCGATGGGATGCAGACAACTAACAATACATAGGAATAGTTAAAAGTAGTTTTGTAATATGCAAGGTATATGGAGTAGTAAAAATATTAGTCCGTTCTACTAAAAAGTAAAACTACAGTTCTGTGAAAGTTACGAGTACTAAGTCGTGCCGTGACGTCGCAAGCTATCACTTGCGAATTTCAATGTGCTTTATCTTTATGTGCCTTTTTTGTATTTACAAGGAAACAGATATATACTCAATACTTTTTAAAGATATATCTGTTTACATGCAGATGGAACATTTTTTTATATTGCCTCATAACTAATAGGCGTCCACTCTTAGACATGGGCCTCCCCTAAAGATCTTAACAAAGATGAGTCCTGCTCATTTATAGGGTTCCCAGGACCTTTGTACCTTCAATACAGATTTATCATATATCCTTACTGCTGCGGTATCACCAACTTTAAATCAGTTACGTTTTTGTAAAAAGAATATTTGCTGTGTGAATCTGACACTAGTTTGTGATAAATAAGGTTTAAGCTCGTGTATAGGAAAGCTATTTAGGACATTCCAAATCATTGAAGTTACATTTGATTGTATATTCGAAAAATATATTATAATTAAACAAAGTGTTTAAATAATAAAGAATGTTTTTAAGTACAAAATTTGTTTAAATAAAGCATAATAAGCATAAGCATAAACGTTCACGCCGAATATCCCCGAAGGGGTTGGCAGAGGTAGTAATACTTCTGAACATCACGTGACTTTGTCACCTGGTGTTCAGAGTACCCACGTTTTGCATGGACAGTGAACACTGTCACATGACTAAGTACAACTCAGACATGTGGGTTTCCTCACGATGTTTTCCCTCACCGTTAACAACCATGATAAATTAACCACACATATGTCTTTAGAAAAGACAAATTGGTGCAGGCCCGACCCAGGATTTGAACACTAGTCGTTTGCACGATAACCGAGTGTTCTACCCACTGGGCTATCACGGTTGTTTAAATAAACCTAATAATATCGTATTTAAAACTATAGCTAACTAGTAAAGTTCTGCTTCTGGCTCCTTTATTAATAATTAAGTCGTGCGACACTGTGCCTGCCGCGGCTTAGAATAGCACTACCGCATTTCTTGCCCATGGTATTTGACTTTACTATCCAAATTGGCCCTAAATATCCCTTTTCCTAATTAAATTTCTGGCTATAAGCCCAAATCATCTTAACGTTAATTTTCCTTACTATTCAACAATATAATATTTCCAACTGCACCTTTTAATGACATACACAATTCCCCACTCACATTTAAATAAGATCTAATCCTAATTACTGTATTTTCTTATCCCCTTATCATCTATATGCCTATAATGATTTTCTATCATTTTCGGCACAAATCAGTCAATTCATGACATGATTACTTTTAATCTTCATCCACAACACAGTAAGTAAGCCTTCTTATCATACTATACCTGTATCTGGCAGTCGTCATGGGAGGCTCCCGCGACTGCCGGCTCCGCCAGCGCGCCACGGGCACGAAGTACCCCAGCTGCGGCGCGGGGGTAACTTACTACCCCGTACCCATTGGTTTTGGGCTGACGGCATTCTTGCTTCACTTTTTTATCGTTTATATGATTACTGGGTCCAACGTGGCAGTACTCTTCCAACTATACCATCCTAATTAGCTCTATATAATATTTTTGCCCGATTTACTTTCATCCATCCTCTATATATGCCCAATAAAAAAAACTGCCTTTTTCGTCACAATTCACACAATTTCTGTCTTGATTACATTTTAATCCTAATCCGCAACACTGTAAACCTTCTTCTACACACCTGTATCTGCCAGAAGTCCTCATGGGAGGCTCCCGCGACCGCCGGCTCCGCCAGCGCGTAACGGGCACGAAGTACCCCAGCTGCGGCGTTGGGGTCATCTCGGACCCACTCGATGAGTCCGAGTAGTACTCTTGGTTGTGGGCTGACGGCATTCTTGAGTCACTTTTGTATGGATTGTTTAATGTTGCACTAGTTTTTAATCACTATTTTTTGGACGTGTTGTTTAAAATTTGTAAGTTTAAAGCCTTTGGAAGTATTTTAATTGGTTTCAGATTGAAGATTCACGTTTGTTATTTAATCGTAGGGTGAAGTATCCTTAATTAATCCTTTAATCGAAGGTAATAGTTAGATATCTTTCTTGTGCTGTGAAGTGTCGGCTTAGAAAAGCACTACCCCATTTCTACCCGTGGGTGATCGTAAGAGGCGACTAAGGGCATAGGGGCTTCTTAAGTCATTTTTAGGCGCTGAGGTTGAAGACCCATCACTAAAAATTATTTAATTATACCATCTTTTCCCCATGCAACTTCCTAAAGTGGATAAGGAATTACTTATTTTAGAGCTATGGCTAACCTCTGGGTAGCCAGAGCTGTTAGTAGTAACGGCTGAGTAATATTAACTAGAACTAGCAAGTAAAGATGAAAAAAGATAGTTGGCGTTTGATTTCACATCAAAACGCCTACCAACCACTTCAAGAGACCAAAGTCTGAATATAACATCTTTATACACTACCGGATCTCGTAATACTATTCTAAACCGACACAATTCGACTATGGGTATATTGCAACATTTTTTATCGACATTTACAGGGATTAAATTTTAATTGATCATTCATGATGATTCAAGATGTCAATTCATAAGTATAAGAAACCATACCGCCAATCCCTTCAAAATTAATGCAAAACTTAGTATGTTTATAAAATATATAGCACGTTGTTTCTAAGTGCAGATCATAATATTTTCATACAGCCACCCGAAACGTTACACAATTTGAAACTACGTTAATTGCAGATTGTAGTACATTATCTTACACGTAAAAGTAAGAAATTAAGTAATAACAGCGAAAGAGGATTTTAAGGCTGAGCTGAAATATACATATACTCACCCCATTAATTCCCATTGGGGTAGGCGGAGACTATCAAAGAACGAAGCGCTGTATTGCAATAAAGTCAGAGTTTGGTATTAAGCATTTTTACACATGCCTAAAATGAGTGCAATAAGAGTATAAGAGTCACTTTATGAAGTTGGTTAAAAATATATTAAAAGAAAGGTATATCTAGTCGGTTCTTAAATACTGTCACTGGCAATTTATTTTAAAAATAGAACACATAGGGAGAAATATGAAATGGTGTTCGATTTTCAATTATTTTTTTAATACTTATCTGCTAAATCACAATTACATTGATATTTTTTTACGATGGTGTAGACCTTCAAAGAGAACTGAGTAACAGTAATTGCATTGCATCGTTGCGGCCGTCCACCAAAGACAATACTCAACTTGCTTCAAAAATTAAAAATCTTTTTTTGAATATAGTATTTTCTAAGATTTTCACGATTGCACATTATAATTGAAACAACTATTGATTTTCGGATATTTTAATCGCGTGTTATTACATTATTTTTAAAGCCCGACGTTTCGAAAACTTTTCAGTTATCATGGTCACGGGAAGACTGAGGTGTTATTTGTCATCATTATACAATACAGTACTATAAAATTATTAATACTAACTACCTTCACAAAATTTTAAGTTACAAGTTGTGAAGGTAGTTAGTATTAATAATTTTATAGTACTGTATAATGACAAATAACACCTCAGTCTTCCCGTGACCATGATAACTGAAAAGTTTTCGAAACGTCGGGCTTTAAAAATAATGTAATAACACGTGTAAATAATGTAATAATGTAATTTTCGTTTTATAGCCAATTTTGTTTGTGACAGAATTTAAGCACCGACTAGGTACACACAAAACTGTTGCTGTTTAATATGAGCTAGATTAAAATGAAACACTGTTTCCATTACAGTGAGTTTAGAATAGCTACGATACGCGTAAGGGTGCATTATCAAAGAACGTTCATCTTTACAAATTTCTGCAGTTTAAGGTTAATGAGCATAGTTATTATCGGTAATTTTTTACATACATACATATACTCACGGCTGTAAATCCCTAGAAGGGGTAGCCAGAGCTAAGGAATTAGAAATTCTTCAGTCACTTTTGGAAAGTTCAGTGGGGAGAAGATGGTAAAATAAAGGTTGTTGGTGATGGGTCTCCAACCGCATCGCCCAAAAATCCTGTTAAAAGCCCCAATACCGTAGCCTCTTACGTACACCCACAGGAAGAAATGGGATAGTGCTATTCTAAGCCGACACTACACAGCAACGGTAAATTTTTCTAGGTTATTTTATTTTATTTATTTTATCTTTTTATTTTAATTAATTCTAAGGTTTCTTTGTTTTGTGGCAACTGTTCTTTGACTTTTGGTATCACAAATTATATATTTAACCATTACCCTTTCAAGAGGATTTTACACCGATTTGATTATTAGCTTAGTTAGTTCACTTTAACGATATAATTTTCAAAGATTTCAGTAACTTTCCAATTTTAGAGAGTCCACATAATAACCACATAAAGTCAGATTTTTAAATTTTATAACTACTTTTCAACTTCACACATAAATGCATGCAATCTATATCTATACGATAATTTGGCGAGCGTTCGGACGCAACTGAAATTTACGAGCCCATTTTACTTGAATCGGTAAACTTTGTGTTATCAGTCAAACGTATGTGTTATCATATCAGCGATATTTGTTTAATTAATGACAAGAGAACTAGCTCAGTAGCGTAATGTTTGACAGATAACTGTTTGTCGGCTCAGGATAGCACTCACTTATTACAGAGCGCGCGGCAAATGTATATAAATAGTATACATACATACATATACTCACGGCCATTAATCCCAAAATGGGATAGCCAGAGCTTTAGAGCTAGAAACTCCTCGGCCACATTTGGAAGTTGATAGGGGACAAAACGGTAGAAATGAAGTATTGTTGGTGATGGGTCTCCACCTGCATCGCCCAAAAACCACTTTTAAAAAGACCTTTTTTTATGCCGTGTAGTGTCGGCTTAGAATAACACTACCCAATTTCTACCCGTGGGTGATCGTAAGAGGCGACTAAGGGTATAGGGGCTTTTTAAGTGATTTTTGGGCGATGTGGTTGGAGACGCGTCACCAAAATCGTTTATAATTATCATCTTTTCCCCAATCAACTTCCAAAAGTGGCTGAGGAATTAATAATTCCAAAGCTCTGGCCACCCCGTTAAGGGATTTATAGCCGTGAGTATATGTATGTATGTAAAAAGACCCATACCGTTAGTCGCCTCTTACGAGAGGCGTAGTGTTATTCTAAGCCGGTACTACACGGCTAAATAAATAGTATAGATTTGTTTGCGAGTTTGTCTATAATGAACAGACTCCAAAACAGCTGAACCGGTTTTATTAACTAGAGCGGATGGATGAAAGTAAAATGTCGAAAGAAATTATAATGCCAATGTGAATAGTTTTTTTTTAGATGGTTTGGGCACATAGAGAGGATGGATGATAGAAAATTGGTAAAAGGGATCTATAGAGCTAGTGTGGATGGTAATGTTAGTAGAGGACGACCACGGAGAACACACTTGGACCAAATTGAGAGTGTGCTCAAAAAGGCTGGCGTCCGAAGTATGAAGAATAAAAGAGCATGTATGAAAAGATTGATGGATGTAAACGAAGCTAGAGAGGTTTGTCAGGATCGTACGAAGTGGCGATCGATAGTCTCTGCCTACCCCAATGGGAACTAATGGCGTGAGTATATGTATGTATATATGCAAATAAATAAAGCTCCACTTACCCCATTAGAAATTAATGCGCAAGTCTAAAGGTAAAACGCATCACAAAATTACTTACCACATTAAACTCCGACAAAGTTCGGGCCGTCATTAACGAGTACATCTAATAAGTAGTAAATACAATTACACTAATTACCGAGTTTCCCAGCCGCGATAATCGGGACCGAGACGTTCATTGATAATAATGGTTTGTCTGTCTGTGTGTCGGTATGGGAAGAGACGTGAAATAGTTGTTTCTTGTGACCCGTAGCATGATTGTGATTATAAAGTGAGCTTGTCTGTTAGAAAGAGATAAATATACATACTCACGGCTACATATCTTAAATAGGGGTAGCCAAAGCCTAAGAATTAAACATTCCTCAGCTACATAATTTAAGTGTTTTTGACATGAAAACCTCATGTAGGTGATTATTACTAATAAAAAAGATAGATAAAGGAAAGAAAAAAAAGAAAAATTTCGACACCGGCGGGGTTTGAACCTTTTCTTTACTTTATTTATCTTTTATTTATTAGTAATTCCTCAGCTACAATTGGATGTTATTTGAAGGGGAAGGATAGTAAAAATAACGTATCTTTGCTGATGGCTTTCCAGCCTCATTGCCCAAAGGCCACTTAAAAAGCTTCATACCCTTAGTCGCCCTGTACGGCATCTGCGTGAATGAATGGTGTAGTGATATTGTAAGCCGAAACTACAGATAAATGTATAAAAAAAATATACATTATAAAATAGAAAAAGCTGGATTCAATGTAAAAGATTGGTAGTAAAAAGGACAAACGTGCTGTAACTACAGGAATGCGCCCTCAGTCACGATTTACATGAGGGATCTTTCGTCACCCGCTACGGTCACTTCACGTTTTATTGTGAATGGAGTGATTGCTTTTTGATCTATGTAGCTGTGTGGGGTCGGCTTAGAATAGCACTACCCATGTTTCCATAAACATTAGAAGTCTGATTACCCTTGTTTTGGAAATTGATAATTATTGCTGTGAATATTGAGAGTGTGCTCAAAAAGGCTGGCGTCCGAAGTATGAAGAATAAAAGAGCATGTATGAAAAGATTGATGGATGTAAACGAAGCTAGAGAGGTTTGTCAGGATCGTACGAAGTGGCGATCGATAGTCTCTGCCTACCCCAATGGGAATTAATGGCGTGAGTATATGTATGTATGTATGTATGCTGTGAATATGTATGTATGTGTATTTATATCAGTTTATAAAGAACCACATCGGTGTTACTTGTTGTATTTTAGATTTCATATATAATAATAATCGGGATTAACCAACGAATATTATTATATGTAATGTCCACAAACCGCGAGAGTTTAAAAAGTGCGTTTTACTGTCATTTTTATATGTGTGCGAGTGTCTGCCAACCTCTTTTAAAATTGATAACATGACACCGAAGCTAAAACCGGCTTAGCGCACTAATAACTCAAAATATAAAAAACATTTGTAACTATAGCACCTACTAGAGTTTCTTTGAATTACAATAAGCTGTAATACAAGTATATAATGTTATTAGTGCTGTGTAGTGTCGGCTTAGAATAGCACTACCCAATTTCTTCCGGTGGGTGTACGTAAGAGGCGACTAACGGTGTGGGACTTTTAAGGGATTTTTGGGCGATGCGGTTGGAGACCCATCACCAACAACCTTTATTTTACCGTCTTTTCCCCACGCAACTTCCAAAAGTGGCTGAGGAATTTTTAATTCTTTAGCTCTGGCTACCCCTTCTAGGGATTCATTGCCGTGAGTATATGTATATGGATATGATGTATGTAGTAACATATTGTAACAAGTATAGTCACGTTTATATTAATTGTTTATAAAGCTACATGCTCATATTAGATATAAACTAACACATAATTTTTAATTTTTCAAAGACAAAACTTTCTTAACCTAATCTGGCTTCAAATACGTAAAGAACAAACTAATAAACCAGTTCATTACAATACAAAAACATCAAATCAGAATCGAATTAAAAGTATAAGGCTGCCTGTCCATTTAAGCGGAGCGATGCGGCGGAGCGGAGAAACGGACAAATATTAGCCAATAGTATTGCACAAAAATTCCGCTCCGCTGCAGGAGTGTCCTTTTTGTGCAATACTATTGGCTAATATTTGTCCGTTTCTCCGCTCCGCCGCATCGCTCCGCTTAAATGGACAGGCAGCCTAAGAGGATTCAAACGATTAAGAGCACAATAGGCTGTAGTGGTGTGGTATGTCGATAATGGGTTTATCGTGTGGGGTCTGGGTTCTAAAAAAACTGACGCAGCGAGAATTCCTTACACGTTACGCGGGGGCGTGGGATAACCCACATCAGGAGGGTTATAAACTGAGTAACATTTTCTATGAAATGTGGGTTAGTCATAGTCAGTAGATAACAGCTGATTTTAAAGAAAAGAAAGAAACATAAATACACTGTTAATTTATTTACCAATACTCTATTTTAATTCAAGCGAACCTAAACCCCACGGCTTTAATCCCAAAAATTGGTAGCCGGAAATTGGGGATCAATCATATTTTGTTCTTTTTATTTAAAAGTCCACAGAATGTTAAAGAATAGTTTGTGTTTGGTTTTTTTCTTTATCGGTACAATATATATTACCATTGAAGGGTTATGGAAGAAATCGCTTTTAGAAAGATAGAAAGAAATGTTTTATTTAGCACAAATATACAGTAATAGAACAGGTGTTACAACAGTGGTTTTGCTAAATTGGATCTACAGTCAGTATTTTTTGATTTGTCTTTGTGTTAACACAAAACGAAAAATGGTTTTCATTGTAATCCCTACATCACTATGACATAACTATAAGACCGCCAATCGAACTGTTGCTTTGTACTGGAATTTTGTAAATATTTCTTTTGTGGTGTGCAATAAAGTGTTTCGCTATTCTATTCTATATCGATGTCGATATATCGATCAATTTTATTCCTACTTTGGTGTTTTCATGGTGTTCCTGGGATTATTGCTTGGCACTCTCAAATATAAAATTATTTTAAGGCAATAAAGGTTGTATACCAAATTTATATTACATACATACATATACTCACTCATATACATATAATCCCTAGAAGGGGTAGCCAGAGCTAAGGAATCAGAAATTCCTAAGCCATTTTTGGAAGTTGTGTTGGGAAAAGATGTTGAAATATAGGTTGTTGGTGATGGGTCTCCAACCGCATCGCCCAAAAATCCCTCAAAAGCCCGAAAACCGTTAGTAGCCTCTTACGTACACCCACCGGAAGAAATGGGGTAGTGCTATTCTAAGCAGACACTACACAGCATCTTTATCTTATTAATTAGCAATTTATCTTATTTATTCTTAACAAGTATCGATGTTAATAAATTTACCTAACAAAGTCGCTCAACCAACCAACACAACTTATGTTCATCTACAAAAACTCAAACTTCCCACAACACCATGATTATCGTGGCTCCTCGGCTCCAGTTCACCTCAAACAACAACCCACATTTCTACAAACACCTCTACACCCTTATTACACGTACATAGGGTCTAATTTCCTATGGTTTTCGAAAACGTGACGGAATTTGAAGTAGCTAACACTGAATGAGTCAGCGAGCATTGACTTGTGTTTGTATTGTAAGATGTACCGACTAAGCAAACTAATTCATACACGTTCATACAACCATTCGTGTAACTCACACGCCATTACACAACATTATTGAGTAATCACAACCGTAATTTAGTGTTGCTACTGAAAATTCATACCATAAATAAATGGAAAGAATGGAAATAGCTAAAAACTCACAGTTTATATAATTGAATTTTTTTTTGGCTTAAAGCTAAAAATTATAATGGTATCGACATTTTTGGTATTGGGCTTTGATGGGGCAATACCCATGGCAATACCCATAAGACAATCCATTGAAAGGGTTGTATTGATATATGTTGTGTTTACTTTTAAACATGCTTTGCACAAAAATGAAAATAGGAACTATCAGCAAAAAACATACAAACATTAACATAATACGTAACATAAACGTTCACGCCGTTTATCCCCGAAGGGGTTGGCAGAGGTACCAATACTTCTGAACTCACATGGCAGCGCCATCTAGTGTCCAGAGAAGGTACCCACGTTTTGCTGGGACAGTGTACTCACGTGTAGGGGGCAGGCCTATCGCCGATTTGTACGAATACACTGTCACATGACTAAGTACAACTTAGCTATGTGGGTTTCCTCACGATGTTTTCCCTCACCGTTAACAACCATGATAAATTAACCACACATATGACTTTAGAAAAGACAAATTGGTGTAGGCCCGACCCAGGATTGGAACTCACGCCCTTCTGTTTTCGGGCGGGTGTTCTACCCATTGGACTATCATGTCGTATTACATTTACATTAAAAATATTAAAAATAATACACCAGTAGTGTAATAATCTAGATTCTAGGAATGATTATGGGACATCTAGAGCTGGGAAAGTAAAATAGCCATGGGAAAGTTTACTACTACTCATAGGTAAAGCTCTATCACGTTAAGGGCCTCCCCGCATTTTGCAGCTATTGCGCTCACTCTTACGTCAAATTTACTGAGAGTGACAGGGACGGAAAAAAAGCGCGCGCAGAATAAATGTAGTTTATTTAGTTTTATTGAATAACTATAATGTTTAAATGAAAAGTTAAACGTCAAAGTTACAGATCTTAAAGCTACGCGTATATAGACACATAATGAGTTCACATGTATGTTATGCCAGTGGATCCTATACGGTTTTTATGAAAACAAAGCATGCTCCAATTCAATTTTTTTCATCATTTTTTTCAACAAATTATTAAAATGTTAAACATCAAATTTTAACACCATGAACTAATCACCAACATATATTTTATTCATGTCATATCAATATCATCAAATCAGACTTTATAGAATTTCCAAACAATCAATATCAACCTATTTTTTCGGGGACGCCCTTAAATAGCGTTTCTGCTCTTAGTAGAAAAGCAATTAAAAAGCTCTTTTAACACATTTACGACAAATGATGATTACAGATGATGTTAGTTTTGTAGCAAGTAACAAAACCTGTATCGTCCTTTGGAACAGCCTTCGGCACAGTTTTTACATTTAAAAGTTGTGAATGAGTACGTATTTCTTTCATTACGATCCCTGACAGGTATGATTGTCCCTACGTCCTGCAGTGGATTAGGGTACATTGTGTTAAGGGCGGCAAATGTTGTAAATAATAGTTTTTATATCTAGGGTAGGTACTAACAGTAGACTCTAAGTGTACAGTTACTAACATTTTATGGATTGTAAAGTGATCTGAAATAAAGAATTTATTATATTATTATTATATATTACCTCTGTCTTACTAATTTTAACGTATGATGGGATGTAAAGATTCTTGTTAATGATCCGCAGTTTCAAACGGAAAAGATTCACCCACTCCTAAGCTGAATAAGAAGATATTTTAGCACCATAGTTTGTTTTGTTTATTACATTTACAGGATAAGTTCTGAGTGAGTGCATTTACTTGTTAATTGTATGGTTGATATCTTTAGTTATGAATCTCGACTGCTCTATTTTGACAAAGAAGAGACATTCATAGATACATACATATACTCACGGCTATATTTCCCTTGAAGGGGTAACCAGAGCTAAGGAATTATAAATTCCTCAGCCACTTTTGGAAGTTGAGACATTTAAACATATTCCTCGCACACACATGTTTAGTCAATAAAACTGATCTTCCCAAAAAATAAAAACGTAAGCTAGATAAAGTTGGCACCAATGTGGTAATATAATACTCAATAGATTTATTGCGTTCCACAATGGTTTTCTTAGATGGTAAGTATGTAATTATGTTACCGCATTGTGGACCCTGTTGGGCACAGCAATTAGAGGAGAGGACGAAGTAATTATAATTTATCATTGAGATATTCATAACATAACATAACATAAACGTTCACGCCGAATATCCCCGAAGGGGTTGGCAGAGGTACTAATACTTCTGAACATCACGTGACTTTGTCACCTGGTGTTCAGAGTACCCACGTTTTGCATGGACAGTGTACACACGTGATAGGGGGCAGGCCTATCGCCGTTTTGTACGAATACACTGTCACATGACTAAGTACAACTCAGTCATGTGGGTTTCCTCACGATGTTTTCCCTCACCGTTAACAACCATGATAAATTAACCACATATATGTCTTTAGAAAAGACAAATTGGCGTAGGCCCGACCTAGGATTTGAACACTAGTCGTTTGCACGATAACCGAGTGTTCTACCCACTGGGCTATCACGGTATTCACGGTAGGTGAGATATTCACTTAGACTATAATAGCATTTATTTATTAGTAGCTCCTTAAGATTTTTTGAGAAATTAGCTATAGTGGTTTCCGCTCTTAGAGGTTTTGTAATATATTTTAAGATTCCGCACACTAGCGGTAAAATTATATTATAGGGACAAAAAATACCACACCATATAATTTAATGAAAGAAAAGAAAGAAAAATAATTTATTTGGCAAAAAAAAAATATTACAATGTTTGAATAACAACAAATTAAAAACATATATCATATTGCCAAATTGGTTCTGACTCAGCATATGTGCCTCAGCCGCGTGTCTCGCAGGACACGTCAGCTGCTGCACGCTGGTTTTCAGCCAGCACCAGTTAGCCAGACAACATTAAAAAAACATAAAGCTCTATGTAGCGTACGAGTATATCAACAAAACAACTCTTTTATATGTTCTCTATAATAAAACTATTACCGTTAGGTTTCAATATTTCAAATCATTATAAAGCTATTATTTTGAGATTATCGTACATACATTTTACAAAGACAAAAAGCAAGTATATTTTGTTATACATACATAACAAAGACTATTTACCATGACGGGTAGTCAGAGCATTAGTCATTCTTCCATTTCTTCAATATTAAGCAGGAGAATAGATACTAGAAACGTTGTAGAATAATTTGTAGCTAACCAAACTAACTAACATTACGCGCATAGGTTTTACTACATACATACAAACATATACTCACGCCATTAGTTAGTTCCCATTGGGGTAGGCAGAGACTATCGATCGCCACTTTGCAAGATCCTGACAAACCTCTCTAGCTTCGTTTACATCCATCAATTTTCTTATACATGCTCTTTTATTGCCGTTTAGTATTTATTTTGCCGTGTAGAGTCGGCTTAGAATGTCGCTACGCCTTCCTACCCGCGCGGGTGTCGTAAGAGGCGACTAAGGGTATTGGGGCTTTTTATTGGATTTTTGGGCGATGCGGTTGGAGACCCATCACCAAAAACCTTTATTTTTACCATCTTTTCCCCACTCAACTTCCAAAAGTGGCTGAGGAATTTATAATTCCTTAGCTCTGGTTACCCCTTCTAGGGAAATATAGCCGTGAGTA
The DNA here is from genome assembly GCA_963576735.1 of Bedellia somnulentella. NCBI lineage: Eukaryota > Metazoa > Arthropoda > Insecta > Lepidoptera > Bedelliidae > Bedellia > Bedellia somnulentella. The sequence goes on along the minus strand of OY755191.1, from coordinate 14,319,263 downwards.
TATGTATGTATGTATGCTCTTTTATTCTTCATACTTCGGACGCCTTTTTGAGGTTTGACTATTTAAACAAAACCTTTCTAAAGTTACTACCACTTAAACTCAGAAATTAATGCATTTATCCTTTCGTGAGTATGAAAGCTACGATCGTACCAAATGAAACGAAACCAATGGTCCTACTATATGCATGTATTTACTTAGGTATCCTGCATTCTTATAAAAATATTCTGTCTCCATTCAGTACTGTGTGACACATCATTAATTACTGCGTTAATTACACTGAGTCTTATTCAGTCATTCCATTCAGATCACGGCAGTGACCTCTGAATAGTGTTGGGGAGTTCTGGTTCTTGTAATCGGATTACTAACTACAGGTAAAAGTAAATAAACATATACATAAAAGTAAGTTGCTGTGTAGTGTCGGCTTAGAATAGCAATACCCCATGTCTACCCGTGGATATGCGTAAGAGGCGACTAACGTTTAGGGGCTTTTGAAGAAGTTCTTGGGCGATACTTAATTTTGAATGAGACAAAACGATACTTAAGTCGTTCTCAGCTTGAATACTCAATTCAGAAATCGGGCGTTAGTCTTGTTGGGGAGAAAGTTCCCAGAGCACACTTGAACTTGAATACACTTGAACTTACAAGTAAAAGCCTTTATTATAACGTTTAAAGCAATATCGGTAGATAATGATACTAATTATCTAATTAAAAAAAAAGAACTAAGTTAGTAACCAGTAATTAAATTACAAGTTCCCCATCACTACCCGTTAAGATAAATGAGGAATATGTGTCATATGTGGGCTGAGGTTAATTTGTCAGAATATCGTAAATCTATTGGGCTTAAAAGTGCTAACAGACGATCGAACATGTACGGCGCGCACCAGTGTTCGTGGTACGGGCCGTACCAAAAACGAACGTGTGTAGCGTGGTTCGCCGCAAATAATTATTATTAATATTGGTGCGGGCTGGTTCGAAGCGCTTGCGCATCGAACGTGCTACGTACGTGCGATGGTGCGGGCCGCACAGTGCGATCGTCTGTAGGCTAGAGCGCACCGCACAGTGCGATGGTGCGCGCCGTACATGTTCGATCGTCTGTTAGCACTTTTAGTATAGTCACGGTTGGCTAGCAAGAGTTTTTGTTGAGGAGACTTTTTTACGACTTCGTTGGCCATATTTGGTTTGGCGACACAAAAAAGAGGTTAAGCTTAAATTTAGATGTTGGTATTGTAGAGGGTTCCGTAAATATTTCATTAATAAAGGTCTTACAGCACTATTCTAGAAAACGTTGTGAATTCAACTAATTTATTTATATCAAACACTAAGTGTCCTTTTGTTTGGTGAATAGACAAATAACACAGAATGATTTAGGTGGTTGTATTGAATATGAAATAATGTCAGCAGAATCCCATTTAATTCGCTTAAATATCGGTAAAGGCTACTTCACGGAATACGAGACATGTCGTTTTTTGTGGGTGGATGATTCACTACCATCAGTTATCAATGATTGCACAGGTCTCATTATTAGTCTTAAATTCAATTATTCATCAAAATCAAATTTTGGTTACTAAGCAAATATATTTTATTTCAGAGACTGTACAGAAAAACAAATCTACCTAAAATTACTACCAATTAACGAAAGCAAAGCACTCACTCATGTCTAGAGCAAATGAGTGTTAATTAATTTGTAAAGGTTATTAATAGTTAAGCCAGTTAATGAACACAAGTAGAAACTTACATTAAATAGAGCATATATATACTCATTTATATTGCATACAAAAAAGAAAGCGTGAAAGTTAATTCTAAAACTAATAATTGATAAAAAGTTAATTGATATTAAAGTTTGCTGGATTATTTTATTCTGATGAGTTTGTTGAGAAGATATGAATCTGATTGAGTGTTGTGGTACAAATATAAACACAATAAATTTATGGCTGCAGTTACTTAACCCATACTGATGGCTATAAATTGGGTCATTCAAAATGCTTCATATCCTTAAGAGCTTATTCCATTTGTCTGAATGAAGACGTCTGAGAGCCACAGAATCTGAATTCAGACTAGTGTAATAACGTTAAGAACGCTAGGCTTCTGAAAAGTAGACAAATTTGTGTAGTGGAATAACAAGCGTCTGCGGCAGTTACCTCGAAGAACGTCTGAATTCAGAAACGACAAAGTGTAATGGAATAAGCTCTTTAATCGACGCATATACCATTCGCGGAAAGATGTGGCATAGTGCTATTCTAAGCCGACAGCTACACAGTTACATGGGTGGTCTTATTAAAATTAAAAAGTTAAACATAAAGCCAAAATACCAGAGGACCCCTAAAATAGGTAACAAAACGTCGCGGCATGGACAAAAATATCATTGAGCTCTGTTAACATTCTGTTTGTGTGAATCACTACACTGGTTTTCATTACTAGCCGTTTCGACTGGTTGACTACTATTGTGGTAGGATTTGAACTAATATTGACAATTGGGAGTTTATTTAATTACTTTTTTGTTCCGTTTCTGGCGTTTATTAGGATTTAATTTGATCTTAGACTAATCAAGAAAGCCAGGTTTAGAATTTTAAAATACATACATACATACACATACTCATGGCTATATTTCCCTAGAAGGGGTAACCAGAGCTAAGGAATTATAAATTCCTCAGCCACTTTTGGAAGTTGAGTGGGGAAAAGATAGTAAGAATAAAGGTTTTTGGTGATGGGTCTCCAACCGCATCGCCCAAAAATCCAATAAAAAGCCGGCACTACACGGCAAAAAAAATATTAAAATGGAATATTTATGTGACCTTGAGTACATGACTTCTAGTATATATGTTTCTGACTGTCAAAAGAAGATTTCTGGTGATAGTCGGAATTGAGAATATAGGGTTATCATAATGCACATAGCACACTGTCCTATAATAATTAGATAAATTATGCCATCCCACACATATTTTTTTAGGGCATAAATATCAACATGTATTGGTGTGAATCCAGAAACATTTATTTATTTGACAAACAAACGTTACACAATATTTCAAATAAGATAAAATACAGAGAAGTTCTTGACCTATAAAGTTTCTACCAATTGATATACAGACGATACAGAAAAACGCAAATTAAAATAACTAATGAAAACAAGACAATTATACATCAGTTGTAATATGGATAATTTATACAGATGAAATTAAGTAAGTTAAATGAATTATATTGTCATTCCCACCAGACCAAGCAAACACTACAAGATTACAAAATATGCATAGAGATTTTAGGAAATAATGTTAACAATATTTTATGATAATAAAATATTCCTAAATAAGATACTTACTTTTCAAGGTTAAAAATACATAAATTAATAATATATAAGATAATTATGAATAAAAGTACTTAAAATACATACTTTAATAATAAATATAACATAATAAGTAAATATATAAATATAAAATAATAAATAAATATAAATTCAAATAATTATATTAAGAGAAAATTGTATGACTCAAACATTTAGGGTCGATCGGCTGATTCAACAAACTCCAACTGTTTACAAAAGTTCTTAAATTGAGTTAATGATAAATTGAAAATGTCAGCTTCGGAAAATTTTGTATTGTAAGAAATAATAGCACGGGAAATAAATGTGTTGGTGGCATAATTAGTCCTAAGAGATGGTGTGTGGAATGTGAATGAGTTTCTAGTGTTGTGGGACGGACATCTGAAGTTTAACCTTGATAACAAATAAGGTGAATCAATTAGATTATGGATGGTTTTAAATAACATAAATTGATCCCTAGTGTCTCTAGCACATTTCAAGGGTTTCAAGTTAGGAAGGTTGTTAAAGTATGGAAATCTATAGTTGAGGTGTTTAATAAACTTATTTTGAATTCTTTGAAGCATTTTGATATACACTTGATACATGGGGTTCTATACTGTTGAGCCATATTGGAGTATTGGTAGTACCAATGCATTATAAAGTCCGTAAAGTTATAAATTTAGCCACATGATGTATCCAGTCCTTGTTCCTATCACCAAAAATCATTAATTTTAGTTTCTTTTTCGACCAGGAATTTCTAACTCCGGAGCGCTCACTATTTTAGGATGTATATTTTAGGTTAAGCTAATTGTTTTTCGAAAGCTTAATGTCTTCGAATATTGGCTAACACACAGATGCTTATGTTACGTAGTGTTTCCCTAATTATAACAAGATATTACAGACTCTTAAATATATTGGTAAAAGATAATAAGAAGTGCTGTGTAGTGTCGGCTTAGAATAGCACTAACCCCGTTCTTCCGGTGGGTGTACGTAAGAGGCGACTAACGGTATTGGGGCTTTTAAGGGATTTTTGGGCGATGTGGTTGGAGACCCATCACCAACAACCTTTATTTTACCATCATTTCCCCACGCAACTTTCCAAAAGTGGCTGAGGAATTTTTAATTCCTTAGCTCTGGCTACCCCTTATAGGGATTTATAGCCGTGAGTATATGTCTATGAGTATATGTTAATAAGAATTCAGTAAAGCCACATCCATACAGTAGGAAGGACATATACTGATAATAAAATAGAAACATTGCGAACCCTACTGTAGTAATAAGGGGTAATTGGGCCCCTATCAGTGTAATTCCCAGAGCTGCTGAAACATGGAGAGTCGTGGGAAGACGACGACGAATTAGACATTAATTGATTGATTTATCAAGTTAGTGGGTAGTGGTAGGTAGTGTTGCTAAGTGCATGTGGTCATTGATTTTTATTACTCAGTAGAGTTTGACTTTCCAGAGGCCTCGGGTTTGATTCCCGGAAGTACAGTCGCAAATGTGTGTGAGATTCCGTGCTTTAGAGAGCATACATACATACATATACTCAAGGCTATAAATCCCTAGAAGGGGTAGCCAGAGCTAAGGAATTAAAAATTCCTCAGCCACTTTTGGAAAGTTGCGTGGGGAAAAGATGCTGAAATAAAGGTTGTTGGTGATGGGTCTCCAACCGCATCGCCCAAAAATCCCTTAAAAGCCCCAATGCCGTTAGTCGCCTCTTACGTACACCCACCGGAAGAAATGGGGTAGTGCTATATAGTATTTAGAGAGCATGTTATGCGAAAATCTGGTAAACTGCACTTGACCGGCGTGGTGAGGTGGACTCAAACCAAATGACCCAGTTCAAGGTAGGTTAAAGCCTTTCGCCGTATTAATTCATCTGTTGGTCTCGGTGGGGACATATGTGACCCATGATCATGTAGATTTTCGGTAGTGGATAATGGTTTATGTGGACGTTATTTATCACTATGAGTGATTTTTAATCTGCGCAATCCAATCGCCGCTGTGTAGGAATGCGAGGTTATCTCAACACGACTTTTATTTTTGACGTGATACCCACAAATGCACAAAGGTGTAAACCTGAATAAAGACTCAAGACTCGAACTCATGTCTTCTACCACAAAGTTAAAGCATTAACCGCTAATCTATACTTTATTTATTGGGTTTTTAACACACAAAAACAGCCAAAATCAGACTCGCACTTTGCAAGTTTTTCAGTTCTCATATCTCATCTCAAATCGTGGGAACGCTACTTAAACCCAGCTTATTATGTGGTTAGTTGTATTCGTACTTGTCAAGTTCTACTATAATTACCAGCCACAGCTTAGTGTTTATACAATGTGTCCAGTAAATAAACGTCCAACCGTTAACCACCAATAGAGGACCCTGTGAAGTGCCCAGAAATGCAATTTTTTTTATTATATTTTTTTAAGTTGTTTTTTATTTTTTTAAATTCCTTTGGGCTATTTTGTTATGGTAAGAGGGCAAAAATAGGGATATCGGCATATTTTTTTTTATTAGACTCCTAATGAAGCAAAGAACAGCTTGGTTAGCAAAAATTGAGGATTAGAGGAGAATTGGTTAGCAAGAGGAGGACAACTTAAACCTGGCTTATTTCTAAACCAGGTTTAATATAATAAAAAAATTTGCATTTCCGGGCACTTCACAGGGTCCTCTATTGGTGGTTAACGGTTGGACGTTTATTTACTGGACACCCTGTATAGCAGTTATAACAATCTTTCTGGATGTCTGAACACTATGATGTTACTTATTATGTACTTGGAAATACTATAAATACTACTGAGAAGAAGACAACCAAATAAGTTCTGTTGGACTATTATGAGACTACTTGAGAATTATAATTATTTGCCGTGTAATGCCGGCTTAGAATACCGCTACCCCTTTCTACACACGGGTGTCGTAAGAGGCGACTAAGGGTATTGGGGCTTTTTATTGGATTTTTGGGCGGTTGGAGACCCATCACCAAAAACCTTTATTTTTACCATCTTTTCACCACTCAACTTCCAAAAGTGGCTGAGGAATTTATAATTCCATAGCTCTGGTTACCTCTTCTAGGGAAATATAGCCGTGAGTATATGTATGTATGTATATGTTGAGAATTATTTCATACACACTCGCCCGATTTCTGAATTGAGTATTCCAGCTGAGAACAACTTAATTATCGTTCTGTCGCATTGAAATCTTAACAACTGAATGAGACAAAACGATACCTAAGTCGTTCTCAGCTTGAATACTCAATTCAGAAATCGGGCGACATACATATACTCACGCCATTAGTTTCCATTGGAGCCGATGCATATCATTACTTTGTCGATCCCTGAAGGTCTACAATATTTTACACCACACGCCTTTTTATTAACCTTTCAGACGCCGATCTTTTTGGACACAGATCAATTTGATCTAAATATTTAATCTTTATGTATTTTCTTCTTTTAAATCGGTTGAAATGGAATAAGAACAATGAAACCCGTAGTTATTTCATTGACATATTTATGGTTATTGCCTGTCCCCAGCCGACTATTACAGTTTAACTAATTAATATGTCAGCGGTGCGGGCGAGGGGTAGGCAGGGACACTGCGCGCTCGGAATCATAATATCGTCTCAAACAAAACTACATACAGAATACTTCTTAACAAGTTTTTTTGACAGCGAAAATAGTCTTTATTGCTATGATATAAGGATGTGACAGTTAATGTGTATAGTTAAATCTATTGTCGACTGTACAATGTTGAAATGCCGGAAGCGACTTGAATATTTATGTTTGGTTCTCGTAGTTTTAAATATGTATGGCGTTTTGATGGCTTTATACACATGTAAATGTTGGACGACTATTCTTGTACATTTAGAATATATTAAAACTACAACTAGAGTATGAGCCTAGAAGAAATTCAGAAGCTTCCCATTCAAACCTTAACTCAGACACACATACACACATGCATATACTCACGCCTATAAATCCCTTGAAGAGGTAGCCAGAGCTATGTAATTACAAATTTACTCAGCCACTTTTTGAAGTTGTGTGGGGAAAAGATGGTCAAATTATGGTTGCTGGTGATGGGTCAACCATAAGTCCCAATTGGCACAGACCATTGATGACCACTTCGTTCAATCCTGCCTGACAAACCTCTCACACTTTAATCACATTCACCACCATTCATCTTCTGAACAGCCTGACTTTTTTAAAATTTTGCTATATTTGCTTTGCTTTGCTGTGTAGTGTCGGCTTAGAATAGCACTACCCCATTTCTTCCGGTGGGTGTACGTAAGAGGCGACTAACGGTATCGGGGCTTTTTAAAGGATATTTGGGCGATGCGGTTGGAGACCCATCACCAACAACCTTTATTTTATCATCTTTTCCCCAAGCAACTTCCAAAAGTGGCTGAGGAATTTCTAATTCCTTAGCTCTGGCTACCCCTTCTAGGAATTTATCGCCGTGAGTATATGTATGTATGTTTGTTGCTATCTTTGGTGACCGAACCAGACTCAAAAATCCATTTACATTGGTTCTAAACATATCTTTTGCCTCTTTACTTTCATTAACCCGTTTCATGTGCTCAAACCACCTTAACATTCCACATATATTTATTACCATAACAAATGTATTTTTAAGCCTACTTATCTATTTTAAATAGATAGATCTATAGAAATCACAATTTATCTTTAATCATTCACCAATCCTATACCGTATGCAATTCACATATCAAAGCAATTCAAGAGCAATGAATACATACATTACTCATAGTTGATTCATGTTACCGCTCCCTACATTCAACACTTGACCATTGCATCATCCATACAGACGTACAGACAAACCTATTTCCTGGAGGGTTTATTATATATTCACGGCCATGTATCTTAAAAAGGGTTAGATAGTGCTTTGGAATAAATTACATAATCACTTTGGAAGTTGAGTCTTCAACGGTCGGATCGGAGCTTCAGTCCCTTATCTCATAAATAAAAAATAAAGGTACTATTATTTTAATCCGACACTACATAGCATATAAACATATAATACACACATTCACAACAACAAAACCAAAAATAAAAAAAATAAAATGACAATATGGTATCACTGCCAATCCTCTTAGTTTAAAAGTGTAATATATGCAGAGCGGCTGGCGAGACGGTCTGTCTGTCAGGTCAACGTATCCAATACAAATTTAGACGTTTTATTTTTACGATTACGAGTCGCTGCGATTTGTCCTTCTGTATGTTTACGTCGGCACGTGACAACTTATACATACATATGTTTACGCTACAAATTCCCGTAGGGGTAGGCAACGACTAAAATCCATGATTATGTTATATTTATTACATACATACATATACTCACGGCCATAAATCGCTTAACGGGGTAGCCAGAGCTTTGGAATGAGAAATTCCTCAGCCACTTTTGGAAGTTGATTGGGGAAAAGATGGTAATAATAAATAATTGTTTTTGGTCTCCAACCACATCGCCCAAAAATCACTTAAGAAGCCCCTATACCCTTAGTCGCCTCTTACGATTACCCACGGGTAGAAATAGGGTAGTGTTATTCTAAGCCGACACTACACGGCAACATTATATAAATGTATTAAAAATTGTCTTCCGCCAGTAGTTTCAATTACGGGGCAGGCATAGAAAACTGATCGCAACTTAGCATGATTCCGACAAATATATAAGTAGTACCGATTACAATCATAAATCTTATCATTTTGATACAAACAACCATATAAAGGGCTACAATTAACAATTAAAAAAAACAATTATTAGGTACAGAATGAATCATTTGAAACAATCTTTAATGTTTTGTTTTAAAACTAAAAGAAATTTGTAGTATAAATAAAGGGGAACTTATTTCATTTATACGAGTAATATCTGACCAAAGCTTTAACATCGCCATTATGTATGCTCAATAGGCGAAGAAAATGCACCTGACATCCATCACGACTCATTACTGAATTTTAGAAAGAAATGTAGGCAATTGATTAAATCTACAAATTAATTAATTAGCAACCATATTATTACTATTTTTATAATTGTTTTCTGTTCCATTTTACTTATTTTTACTTTATTGCCAATTTTATTGAATCATATTACTGTTATTTTAATTTTAATTTAATTGTACTTTATTTAGTTTTATAATTATTATTAATTTGGTGTAATTCTTTTGAGTTTTACTTAAATTTATATTATTTGTTATTGTTTTGAGTAGCTTTGATAATAATATTATTTAAGAATAAGAAAATTACTAACGATAATAACCAATAATATTGTGTGCACTTTTTTTGGTATTGTAACAGAGCCGAATCTAAATTTTTGTAAAAAAGGTAATGTTGGTTATAATGCTGTTTGTGTACGTATTAATTAAATTAATTATACAAAAGTTGTGCCGTGTAATGTCGGCTTAGAATAACACTACCCCATTTCTTCCGGTGGGTGTACTAGGCGACTAACGGTATTGGGGCTTTTAAGGGATTTTTGGGCGATGTGATTGGAGGGTCACCAACAACCTTTATTCCACCATCTTTTCCCCACGCAACTTCTCAATTTCTGATTCCCTAGCTCTGGCAACCCCTTCAAGGGATTCATAGCCGTGAGTATATGTATGTATGTATACAAAAAATATCTTTGAGTTTGTCAGCTTATATAACAGCACTAACCCACGACATCCCTTGTCAAGGGATTATCAGGCGATTCGGTTGGAGTCCCATCATAAACTTGATTATCCAATATTTTCCACACTCAACTACAAATATTTTCTGATGTATTTTAACTATGAAGCTTTTTTTTAAATTTAAGGCAGTGAGTATATGTAAGTACAATATAAATAAGGTTACAAAATAATATTTAAGCCTTAAAAATATGAACAAATCCACAGAATTAACTCACATATTCTTCTGATATAAGTTCGTAATAAAAATTAAGTTGTAATTTTTTTAAGAAACCAGACTAAGTATTGAATATCGATCATGAAATAGAAATACCTTCGGCGAATGATAATGAGCCTGCTCCCATAGCATTAGGCATGTGAGAGCAAGTATGTCATGAAAAAAGTGAGATACTGACATATTTTGTATGAGCAATCTGTCAGTTTCTCACATTTCAAGTGACATGCGCGCTCTCACAGGCCTTATGCTACTAGTGTTGAACAGTAGTCATCACTATTTCATTACAGCCAATAGATATCCACTTTTGGTTTCTAGTGTTTATGCATTCACATATCTAGTTTAATGCCAAAATCAAATCATTGTAGATGAAAATAATTTTAATTAATCAGTGTTATATTATGTTGGCCATAAAAAATGTATTTAAGATTTTCTTTTAAATGTAAATAACAATTGAATCTACATAACACCAACAAACATATAAAACTTTTAAGGGTCAGAATATCTTTACACATTGAGTATAAGTCGATGATTTAATTTAAAACTCAATTCAGAAGGCGATGTTTCAATAACAAATAACTCAGATAGTGACCTTATACTACTTACTTTACTATCCAGACAACCCAAAACAATGACACAAACGTGAATCCTCAATCACTTTCAATTCAACACACAAAACTTTAAAAACACCAAAATACTTATTCCACACTAAAACACTCCACAAATGATTTTCACAAAACACAAATCTCATACAAAAATAATCCGAAATTCGTCGCCGCGATACAGTGTGTCTGCCAACCTCCCGAATACTACTGGAGGGCATCCAACATCTCATTCAGACACTCACTCGTGAATCAACGTGCATTTTTAAATAGGATCACACTTTTATAGTCTGCGTTGACTAATCAATTGGAGTTTCGGAGAAAGAAAATATTTTATTCGGTCGTGGTAAAATACCACGGCTTAATCTCGTTTGCAATAGAATCCAACAATCATGTAAACAAACCAAATTGTCACGATTACTCCGTAATCACATACATTTGACGATCAATTATGAACATAGTCTGATTTCAACGAACGCACCATTGTTTTCACATTATCTTCAACACGATTTAACTTGTATTTATAAGTTAAATTTGTTAAAACATTTGCAACGTAAAAATTTCGAAGTATTTGACAAGCTGTCATCTTAGTTTTTTACTCATCGAACTCTATAAGTCATTGAAAAGTTAGTGTTGTTCGTAATCTGAAGTTATTTTTTATTTTTAATTTTATAAATTATTTTAATTTAATATTATTTGAATACAATAATAATTTTTTTTCAAGAGCTTAATATAATTAACCAAAACGGATTGTATCCTAAGCCATAAAAATAATGGTTAGTTTTTAAAAATTGACAGGTGGCCATTTTGTTAGAATTGTCATTCACAGTCATTCACTGTTCTGTGGGTTCGCTATGCATTAGTGTTTTCTGTTTCCGATTTCTACGACTTTGCATTCTCATTTTGGACTTTTGTTTTGCTTTACGATTTGGCTGGACATATTTTTCTTGGAACGACGACCTTTGCACGGCATCACGGACTTTGATATAGCATACGATTGGTATTTTTTCTCAAGGAGTAATCAGGAGGTAAGAATGATTTAGATCTATTACCTACAACGGAAATCTATTAGACGCACTTTAATATTGTATTGCCCTCGTAACTAATTATTTGAAAACATCACAATTACTGAAATGTATGTGTGTAAAATTATATTTGTTTTTAAGGTTAGGCCATAGTCTATGACTTAAAATTAAAATAATAAGAAAAATAAATTTAATTAAAATTAAATTAGAACACTATGACATCACTATGGGCATAAACAATACGCTGTCAATGTCAGTCCGCCATATTTGTTTACATGATTGTTGGATTCTATTGCAAACGATTTTACATACATACATATACTCACGGCCATAAATGCCGAAAAGGGGTAGCCAGAGCTTTAGAGCTAGAAACTCTTCAGCCACATTTGGAAATAGATAGAGGAAAAGATGTTAGAAATAAAGCAACGTTAAAACTACTTAAAATGTCGCTTATCCTTAGTCACCTCTTAAAACACCCGGGGGTAGAAAGGGGTAGTGACATTCAAAGCCGGCACTACACGGCTAACAGCTTAGCTTAGCATAATCAAAGTCATAAATAAAATAATTATTTTTATGTAGTGTTAAAACAAAAGTGATTTACTGGAAACACTGAAACTGGAAATCTATATTTACTCTTCCTTCGTTTAATAACGCATAAGAAGGTGAAAGGGCAAAAACATTGTAACATCATGTTATTGTAGTGTAACAATCTTTACCAGACAGCTTTACCAGACAATTAGCTTTACCAGACAATTATTCAAGGGAATAATGAAAGATGACTGATACCTTTAAAATTGTTATGTTACATGTAGTGACTGCTGCAATGCACATAACGTTGTTTTAATGGTTAGGTTAGGTTAGGTTAGGTCCGATACCGGCTTAGTACGAACACACCGTCACATGATAAATAAACCATAGAACAAACATGCCTTAATTCCAATGAACTACCTAGCTTATAATTGCAACAACCAATACTCACTCCACTCAAAATCCGTTCAATCAACCACGATTAAGCAAACACAAAGATCAACTCAACACACTAATTTCCTTCATAGACTGCATCGAATGTAATGAGTTCGTCGTGGGAGGTTTATAGATCATTCAGTATGAGTTTATAGATCATTCACTGCGAGAGTATAATGCACTGCACTCTTTTGATCTGGGCCCACGATATCGTTTACGGAAATAAACCGGCGTGTGCGCTTCACCGCGATGCATTTGGATAAAAAAGGACTTTGTATTTTGAGGTTATGTCGGTCAATGAGGAAGGCGATGAAATGTCAATATATTTTATAAAACAACCCTCAGGTGGCAGGCATAGTATATATAGTATTGTTAAGACAATATGCTAATTACTTAAAACGTTTTATTAGAATTATTGTACTAAACTTTAAAAATTAAACCAAACAGTTGTTTTTCGGTGGTGTACTAATAACCGATGAGTCCACTTCAATTTCAAAAATAGAAACTTCCCCCATCCCACGGCGACTTTTAATATTCATGACATTACCATAGCAATTTGGTACGAGTGAGAAGGGGTTGTGTTTGGGATCTCAGGAAACTAAAAGGTCTACCCTTACAAGCTCTACAAAAATAATAGTACATTCAAAAAGAGATGGAGAAAATGCAAGTTTTATTTACTCTGAAACTAAGCAGGAATATATAGGACACCTATTTTTGGCTATTTAATTGGAGGAATAATTGCGAAAATAAAGCAAATTTAAATTTAGCAGTGTAAGCTTGAGAAGTCACTGGTAAGCATAAATTAAACTGAGTTGTGACTTCAGATGAATTTTCTCCGCAATGTTTATTTGGCAATTTATGTTGACGAAACATTAATAAATCTATAAAATTTATTAGGACACTCCTCACAGTCCATATAATAATTATATGTCCCAACCAAGGGGCTCGATCCTACCCTGTACAGGGCGATTTGGCCGTAGTCCACCACGCTGGCCAATTGCGGGTTAGCAGACTAACGACTACTACCGTGATAGTAGCCGACGGCTTAACGTGCCCTCCGAAGCACGGAATTTTAAGTTAATTTTATACTTTGGTTGTCGTTACATTGATTATTTTATTTGTACTTAATTTACTACTGAAAATAAGATATTGTTACTACTTATCCGATGCTCACAGGGCTCTGCCCCTTTTTTATGGAGTAGGTTTTATATGTAAATGTAGTTGTTTTTGATAAATCAACAGGTTTTTTTTATTATTATTTTTATGGTTTATTATGGTTTTGTTGACATACCATCAGGAGTACCCCAAGGATCCCATTTGGGTCCCCTTTTATATAATATTTATTTGTACGATATTTTTACAGCCATATGTGAGACCAATTTTATAATGTATGCAGATGACAAAAAGGTTTATTGTGGTATACGACAAGCTGACGACTGTTATAAGCTACAAAGGGATTTGGATCGCCTCACCGATTACTATAACGAGAACAGAATAGACATAAATGTGTCAAAATGCGTGCAAATTACTTTTTCACGAAGTAATAAACCCATCATTAATACTTACTATATTAATAAACAGCCTATCCGGAGAGTTAATGCAGTAAAAGACCTCGGCGTTACTTTAGATTCAAAGCTTACTTTTGAACAACACATTGTTGATATCACTAATCGTGCTTACAAAAATCTGGGCTTTGTAATGAGGACTTGTGAAACGTTTAAAGACCCTAAATGTATACAGACGGTTTATTATGCCTATGTTCGCAGTATTCTGGAGTTCGCTTCAAGTGTTTGGTCCCCTCAGTACATTAAGTACAAGCATATGATTGAAAGAATACAACATATTTTTGTACGACACTTAAATTTTAAAACTAAAAACTTCCATAAGTGTTACGAAATGAGTTGTAAATTTCATAAAATGTTAAGATTAGAGGATCGCCGTATTTTAACTGACCTAACCGTTCTACATGATATAATTCATGGTCGTTTGGATAACCCAAACTTACTTGCACAGGTTGGACTTAACACGCCATCATATAGGACTCGCCATGCCATAAATAGTTTGTTCTCCGTACCAATTTCCAGAACTAACTACTCACAGAACGCTCCGTTTAGTCGTATTTTATCCGAATATAATAAAAACTTCCATGACTTAGATCTTTTTAATCTAAGTAGATGCGCATTCAGAAAAGCTGTAATGGACGTACTTTTTAATTCTTAATATACATATTATATTATGAGTATAATTTAATAACACATACATTCTTATATGCCTTTATGTATGTCACAGATTTTTATTTGTTTTACACACACACACACACACACACACACACACACGCGCACACATACACACACACATGCACATACACACACCCCTGAGATATCGTGGATTAAAACAATTTTGCTTTAAATATTGTTATTAATATCTATTTTATTTCCTCTTAAAATTGTATGTATTTGAGTTACTTGCTATAAAAAAAACATGTGTTGAAAATCAAATGTAACGTAAAAACAAGATTATTGTTAGATATGTTTTCTGTACACCTGTGAACATCTGTCATTGGCCTTACTTGATTTCTATTATTAACTGTGTATTATTACTTATGTCGCTGTTGATGTTCCTAATAAAAATAAATAAATAAATAAATAAATAAATTAGGACACTAAAATATTTTATTATAATTTTAGAATGCCGTGCAGTGCCGGCTTAGAATGTCACTACCCCTTTCTACCCACGGGCATCGTAAGAGTCGACTAAGGGGATTGGACTTTATAAGTGGTATTTGGGCGATGCGTTTGCAGACCCATCACCAACGATACTTTATTTCTACCATCTGGTACCCTATTTATTGACTTCCAAATGTGGCTGAGGAGTTCCTATTTCTAAAGCTCTAGCTACACTATTTTGGGATTTATGGGCGTGAGTATATATGTGTATGTTTAATTTAAGAAATTAGACCTTCAGTTTGATGTTACTTGTTGTTTTGACAATATTAAGGATGGCAGCTAGTAACCTGCTCCGGAAAATATATATTAGGTATATGACAAATATAAATAATAGAACAGCACTGGTAGCATGAGGCTTGTGAGAGCACGTTTGACACATGAGAAGTGAGAAACTGACAGATTGCTCATACAAAATCTGTCAGTTTCTCACTTCTCACATGACATACTCGCTCTCACACGCCTCATGCTACGGGGGCTGAATATTTATTTTTGGTATATAAATAAATTTGAATACTATAATCATCTGTTTGTGGCAGTGAGACAGTAATGAAATGTTATGTATATATTTAACAAATATGTACCAACCTGTTGATGTTACGATTCATAACCATGTTTTCTTTGGTGGTGTCGGCAGAGAAGTCTGAAACGATAAAACATACTTTTTAGGATGGATCACATAGATCGTGTTTCTTCTGTGGGTAGTGACTAATGCTAACAATTGTCTACCCACGTATACTCACGTCACGGCTATCAATTCCAAAAAGGGTAAGCCAGAGCCTCAGTTTTCCTCACCGATAACAACCGCAATAACATATGTATGACTTTAGACATTACATTGGTGGAGGCCACTCAGGATTCGAAACCACGACTTTCTGCCTGAGAGGCAGTGCTGCTCTCCACTGAGCTATCACAGTTATTATTACTTACATTAGTTATACAATAAAATTGGTTTTCATTTGAAACGGTATATAGTAACAGATCAAATCATAAATTAGTTCCACAATACATCCGAATATTTCACAGCTAACGAAAAAAAAGTGTTATTCTATATCAGCCGACGTAGTATCAGCAACGTTTCACGAAGTGTAACCAATTTTATAACCTACTAGTGACCCGCCACGGTTTCTGTTGTTGTATTTCTTTTATTTTTATTGCAATACTTTCATTTGATAATGGCCAATAAATAGGGCCAGTCGTTCTCAAGTTAATGGCGTAATCAAGGAATTAATAGTGGGTTTTCATATGTATCACTCTCGTGAATAGAAAACTACCATCTCCAGAAGAAACGTACGATACATACATCATCTTATCAATTTCATAAGGGGTGAGCAGTGATGGAATATACTTAGTCATTTAAATATACGTACATACATACATATACTCACGGCTATAAATCCCTTAACGGGGTAGCCCGAGCTTTGAAATGAGAAATTCCTCAGCCACTTTTGGAAGTTGATTGGGGAAAAGATGGTAATAATAAATGATCTTGATGACGGGTCTCCAACCACATCGCCCAAAAATCACTTAAAAAGCACCTAGGCCCTTAGTCGCTTTTTACGATCACCCACGGGTAGAAATGGGGTAGTGTTATTCTATGCCGACACTACACGGCATATTTAAATATATTTACAAAAATGTTTCACACTGTTTTACAAGCTTGAAAGCTGACTTCGCTTAACAATAATTTTGTAAAAATGTTGGCCCACCGTTTTAATGATAATGTTTGATTAACTGTATTTATGGAAAATAGGAGATAGAAAATTTAATTAATTATTAATTTCTCCCATTTTTTCGTACCAATGTCTTCATCTACAATTAACACTATAAAAAACTCATAATGAGATAAAGTAATCGAAGTCACTTATTTGCATTTAATAATATTTTACTGATAATCTACAAATTTGAAGCAACAGAAAATTTAGAAATGGTATATTATGGCGTATTACTTACTTCAACCAACATCGAAATAATTTAGTAATATTTAGTATTATATTTAGTTGCCGATCAATATCATTCTGCTTGTCTCTTTTATTACTAAGCCTGCATAGTTATATTATAGGTAAATAAGATAAATAATAATAAATAGACTTTACAATATCTAAAATTACGATTTCACCAAGCTGTGTCAAATGAAGCATTGAAAGCATTTCTATCAGATATAATGAGGTAAGGTAATGCTATATCTTCATCCCGTCTATGACCAATGGTTAAACAGCACGTGCCGCATCAGGATGTCATTACGAAGAGAATGTTGATGTATTTTTTTATGTTGTTTGTATGGGGTTTGAAATGATCTCTGCGGCTGGAGAGAGTTAAGAGCTTATTCCATTACACTTTGTCGTTTCTGAATTCAGACGTCCTTCGAAGTTACTGCCGCAGACGCTTGTTGTTCCACTACACAAATTTGTCTACTTTTCAGAAGCCTAGCGTTCTGAACGTTTTTTCACTAGTCTGAATTCAGATTCTGTGGCTTTCACACGTCTTCATTCAGACAAATGGAATAAGCTCTTTAAGGTGCTAACACACGATCGCCTAGCGCAACGAACAAGCTTAGATTAAATAGATGCGAAAACTAATTTGATAATGATGAGAGCTGCAGGGCGCTATTTTATCGACACGATAACGGTTAGAATGAGATGGCAGTATACGATACTAAGTAAGTGCGTAAAAGATGGCTGCTTTATCCCACGCGATATCCAGTTTAAACATGGCGCTCTTGCCCTTGAGATGTTTTAATGATCGATATGTTTTGTAACATGGTCTGCCTATGCACGAATAAACGATCTCACAACACGCCAAACAAATCAAGGTAAACGAAATGAAAAATATTGTTACCTTCTTCAATATACTAAAAGTTAAAACACCTAGCCTTTTCAATTATTATAACAATTGTGATAACAAATTTAGACAGTACGCAGACAGCTTTTTACAGCAGACAGAAAGGGGTAGCCAGAGCTAAGGAATTATAAATTCCTCAGCCACTTTTGGAAGTTTGCCGAATAGTGCCAGCTTAGAATGTCGCTACCCCTTTCTATCCACGGGTGTCGTAAGAGGCGACTTAGTGTATTGGGATTGGGGCTTTTTATTGGATTTTTGGGCGATGCGGTTGGAGACCCATCACCAAAAACCTTTATTTTCACCATCTTTTTCCCACTCAACTTCCAAAAGTGGCTTTACCTAACAGTTGCACTTTATTTAAGGTATTTTCCAAAGCGGAAAGCGTTCGTGTGTTAGAACTTTTATAGTCATCAGAAGGACAAGCACGAGCCGTGTTTAAACTAGTTATCGCGTGGGATAAAGCAGCCATCTCTTACGCACTTACTTAGTATCGTATACTGCCATCTCATTCTAACCGTTATGGTGTCGATAAAATAGCGCTCGTGCTTGCCCTGCTGTCCTGGGTAAACGATATCGATAAAATCTGCCAAACCGTACTAAATCAGCGAGGTGGACTATAGCCTAAGCTAGTTAGTCAATTCAGGGTAGACTCGAGTCCAGTTATAAGTTAGTGTTGAGTTTGCTGTGTAGTGTCGGCATAGAATAGCACTAACCGATTTCTGCCCGTAAGTGTTCGTATGAGGCGACTAAGGGTATTTGGGCTTTTAAAGTGATTTTTGGCGGATGTGGTTCGAGACCCATCACCACGAACCTTTATTTTACAATATTTTTCTTATTCAATTTCCAATAGTGCTTAGTATTTTTTATTATATTCTCAAAGCTCTCTAGCTTCTTCTTTTAAGGATTTATAGTCGTGAGTATATGTATTGTATGTATTTATTGATATTATTAGGGTTATCTTTTTTGCTGTGTAGTGTCGGCTTAGATAGCACTGCCCATTTCTTCCGGTGGGTGTACGTAAGAGGCGACTAACGGTATTGGGGCTTTTTAAGGGATTTTTGGGCGATGCGGTTGGAGACCCGTCACCAACAACCTTTATTCTACCATCTTTTCCCCACTCAACTTCCAAAAGTGGCTGAGAAATTTCTAATTTCTCAGCTCTGGCTACCCCTTTTAGGGAATTATAGCCGTGAGTATATGTATGTATCTTTTTGACTAATGTTACTACCTAATTGTCTTCCATATTGCTCTACAAAACTACACTGACAAAACCAACGACACGCATATATTGAAAATATAAAAGATAACTTTTCAAATGATTTATGTATTGTGTATTTTAATGTGACACCCGATCCCGTTCGAATTATTGAATATACTTTGATCCTGTACAAGGAACACGTAGAATTAGCATTGCGTTGTCAATAAAGTAGGAATGTTATGTATGCATAGGAGAAAATGACGTCTATTTAACTAAAGAATATCCGACCACTTACACCTGCATGCAAATATCTTGATAAAATTAGCAAACAGATGTACATGGTAAGTGGCGCGGCTGCTTTTTACACTATTTATACAAATAGCACATTCTCTCTATGTATATCTATAAAGGCTGTGCTCTAAAGTATATCTTTAACACCACCTATACCTATCTATACACACGGCTATCAATCTCTAAAAGGATAGTCAGAGCTTAAACATTATAAATATTCGAAATTGTCACTTTTGCCGTGTAGTGCCGGCTTAGAATGTCGCTACCCCTTTCTACCCATGGGTGTCGTAAGAGGCGACTAAGGGTATTGGGGCTTTTTATTGGATTTTTGGGCGATGCGGTTGGAGACCCATCACCAAAAACCTTTATTTTACCGCCTTTTCCCCACTCATGTTTCCACCGTGATAGCCCAGTGGGTAGAACACTCGGTCATCGTGCAAGCGACTAGTGTTCAAATCCTGGGTCGGGCCTACACCAATTTGTCTTTTCTAAAGACATATGTGTGGTTAATTTATCATGGTTGTTAACGGTGAGGGAAAACATCGTGAGGAAACCCACATGGCTAAGTTGTACTTAGTCATGTGACAGTGTATTCGTACAAAACGGCGATAGGCCTGCCCCCTATCACGTGAGTACACTGTCCATGCAAAACGTGGGTACTCTGAACACCAGGTGACAAAGTCACGTGATGTTCAGAAGTATTAGTACCTCTGCCAACCCCTTCGGGGATATTCGGCGTGAACGTTTATGTTATGTTATGTTATGTTTCCAAAAGAGGCTGAGGAAAGACAAAAGTTCCTTAGCTCTGGCTACCCCTTCTTGGGATTTATAGCCGTGAGTATATGTATGTATGTAGTATGGAAAATATTGTAAGATAAAGGATGCTAGTTATGGTCTCCAGCAATATCACCCATAAATCCCAAATACCCTAAGACTTCGAAAATAAAAAAAAACTTCTCTTTCGAGACCCGCGGGAATAAATAAGTTAGTGCTATTCTAAGCCGACACTACACTTCTCCCATCTTAGTATTAAGCCATCGACTAACATATTTTGTGTCAAGACATAAATCAATATAATATATTCGCTAATCGATGTCTCTGACCTATTGACAAACTAATGTGGGCGAATCGTAAGCCCACTACAAGAATATTAGTTACCTAATGTATGCAGGTATCGAATCTTTATTCTTTCTATAGGGCTTAAGCCCTTCTGCTTTTAAAACTTTAAAACGGAAAGTAAAACCTTGAAAAATCATTGGCTACTTAGAAAGTTACATACACATACTCGCGACTGTGCTGTGTAGTGTCGGCTAAGAATAGCACTACCCCATTTCTTCCGGTGGGTGTACCTAAGAGGCGACTAACGGTATTGGGGCTTTTAAGGGATTTTTGGGCGATGCGGTTGGAGACCCATCACCAACAACCTTTATTCCACCATCTTTTCCCCACTCAACTTCCAAAAGTGGCTGAGGAATTTCTGATTCCCTAGCTCTGGCTACCCCTTCAAGGGATTCATAGCCGTGAGTATATATATATATATATATATATGTAATAATAATAATAATAAACACTTTATTGCATACAAAAACACAACACACAAACAGTATTTAAAAAATTACAGAACAGTAAATGTACACAAAGGCGGACTTATCGCCTTTACGCGATTTCATCCAGTCAACCTTTATGGTGAGGAACAAATGAACAACTCTTTAATTTAAATTACATTCAAATATAAATGCAATTTAAACAGAACTTAATTAAACACAACTTATTTACAACCTTTATATTAATTTATATACCTAATAATAATTATATCAAATATAACATACAATATCTTAATACATACTTATATAATAAAATAAATACAAATATCTACATATACCTAACTTTATAAAATCTACCAACCTAAGGTTTTAAAAAAATGGGATTTAAGTTTATTTTTAAATATATTTAATGATGATGACATACGTATGTCAACTGGTAGTGAGTTCCACAAATTAACTGCTCTGGCTGCAAAGGAATCACTATATGTAGCACTGTCATGAGGAGGTACACTCAACATCTTATTCTCCTGCAATCGCAAGGCAAGGCCGTGGGAGCACAAGTATGTGAACTTACAACGAAGATAGTGGGGGGCAGCAGGATTATTAAGGGCATTATATAAAATACAGAGGATATGAGTATTCCTCCGAAGTCGAATTGGGAGCCACTTTAGTTGAGCGCGGTACTCAGAAATATGATCGTATTTACGTAATCTAAAAATAAATCGGATACATAAATTCTGAAGACGTTCGAGTTTGTTTAGTAGCTCCTCTGTAAGGTCAAGATAGCTTACGTCTGCGTAATCGAGAATCGGAAGCAGTAGAGACTGTGCCAGCGTAATCTTAGTGTGGTGAGGCAGGAAAAATTGCAAGCGCTTAAGTGAGTGACAGGCTGCAAAGACTTTCTTACTCACGGCTTCCACTTGGGGCACCCACGAAAATGTACTGTCCATAATAATTCCCAAATTTTTGACAGAATTGACGAAGCGAATATCGGTGCCATCATTGGTCAACTTCTTATCAAGAGCAATATTTGCCTTATTCAGCAACCTCGAACTGCCAAAAATAATTGCCTGTGACTTATCAGGATTTAGCAGTAGTCCAAACTTCTTCACCCATTTCGATATTATCTCCAGGTTGTTATTTATGACATCAACTGCCGAGTTTATATCTTCCGGAACAGCACTTGTGTAGATTTGAAGGTCGTCTGCATAAAGGTGATAGAGAGAAGTAAGTTCTTTAGCCAAGATATTAATAAAAAGTGAATAAAAGTAAAGGAGAAAGAACGCCGCCTTGCGGGACGCCAGCTAGTACCGGGCACCAAGCAGAGCTCTCTGCGTCGGTGCGCACGCACTGCTGACGACCTTTAAGGTATGATTCAAACCAATTGGTGACTGTCGGAGATACGTATGTACATACTCACGACTGTAAATCCGTACTTATAAAAATTGCGCGGGTATAAAATTACAAAATAAAAAATGATTGGTGATGGGTCTCTAGCCGAAAATCAACCCTTACAACACCCACGAAAGGAAAAGGGTTAGTGCTCATCAAAGCCAACACTTCACAGCTACCTCACTAGCTATCGGATTCAATAATCCTTTAGCTAATTTCAAGATATTAAAATAAAGAATCATTTGCTGTGTAGAGTCGGCTTAGAATAGCACTACCCCATTTCTTCCGGTGGGTGTACGTAAGAGGCGAATGACGGTATTGGGGCTTTTAAGGGATTTTTGGGCGATGCGGTTGGAGACCAACCTTTACTTTACCATCATTTCCCCACTCAACTTTCCAAAAGAGGCTGAGGAATTTTTAATTCCTTAGTTCTGGCTACCTCTTTTATGGATTTATAGCCGTGGGTATATGTATGTATATATGTAATCATTTGTAAATGTCACGCGAACCACATAAGAATTAGTACCATCACCTTCCCTTTCAAGGATATTCCGCAAACGATATTCATATATCTATAAATAGAACTAGTTTTCTGACTTAAACGTTTTATTTAGTTTATTACTAGTTCGGTTCACAGGAGAGCAAGCACGAGCGCTATTTTATCGACACGATAACGGTTAGAACGAGATGACAGACAGTATACGATACTAAGTAAGTGCGTAAGAGATGGCTGCTTTATCCCACGCGATAACTAGTTTAAACAGCGCTCGTACTAGCCGGGCAGGTCTAGTTCGCGGAACGCAAATTGCTGACAAAGGAGCAGTGTTTAATTTACAAGTGGTTGGTCTCGTTTTACAATTATATGGTCGACACACGAGATATCGTCAACCTGTGTGAAGTTGGCAGCCAAAACTGGCAGCCATTATAATACGACCAAATTAAGAAGTAAAATACTTTTTGGTACCATTTACCAGAAAAACATGTAAATCCACAGTTTTCACTAGTTATTATGTTATATGTATCGATACTCATCCGGACATACATCCATATCCATCTGTAGACAGTGCCAAAGCCTGCAGATAAAATGAAATTAAGCATGGGGGCCGCTCCAGAAAAATCCTCACCTCTCCTAAACCAAGACTCGTAACACTTTGTGGTTACATTCATTGTAAAGCTTATTACATAAGCTATCAAATGATGGTATAACAGTATCCCGCTTTGCCGTCAGAGTAAGGAATATTCAACGGAGAAAATCACAGCGTATACAAGTATAAGAAATATGGCGGCCACTCCAGAAAAATCCTCACTTCTCCTAAACCAAGACCCGTAACACTTTGTGATAACATTCATTGTAAAGCTTATTACATAAGCTATCAAATGATGGTATAACAGTATCCCGTTTTGCCGTTAGAGTATGGAATATTCGACGGAGAAGATGACAGCGTATACAACTGTAAGAAATATGGCGGCCGCTCCAGAAAAATCGTCACCTCTCCTAAACCAAGAACCGTAACACTTTGTGATTACATTCATTGTAAATCTTATTACATAAGCTATCAAATAATGGTAAAACAGTATCCCGCTTTGCCGTCAGAGTAAAGAATATTCGACGGAGAAAATGACAGCGTATACAAGTAAAAGAAATATAGCGGCCGCTCCAGAAAAATCGTCACCTCTCCTAAACCAAGACCCGTAACACTTTGTGGTTACATTCCTTGTAAAGATTATTACATAAGCTATCAAATGATGGTATAATAAAATCCCGCTTTGCCGTCAGAGTAAGGAATATTCGACGGAGAAAATGACAGCGTATACAACTGTAAGAAATATGGCGGCCGCTCCAGAAAAATCCTCACCGCTCCTAAACCAAGACCCGTAACATTTTGTGGTTACTTTCATTGTAAAGCTTATTACATAAGCTATCAAATGATGGTATAACAGTATCCCGCTTTGCCGTCAGAGTAAGGAATATTCGACGGAGAAAATGACAGCGTATACAACTGTAAGAAATATGGCGGCCGCTCCAGAAAAATCCTCACCGCTCCTAAACCAAGACCCGTAACATTTTGTGGTTACTTTCATTGTAAAGCTTATTACATAAGCTATCAAATGATGGTATAACAGTATCCCGCTTTGCCGTCAGAGTAAGGAATATTCGACGGAGAAAATCACAGCGTATACAAGTATAAGAAATATGGCGGCCGCTCCAGAACAATCGTCACTTCTCCTAAACCAAGACCCGTAACACTTTGTGGTTACATTCCTTGTAAAGATTATTCCATAAGCTATCAAATGATGGTATAACAGTATCCCGCTTTGCCGTCAGAGTAAGGAATATTCGACGGAGAAGATGACAGCGTATACAACTGTATGAAATATGGCGGCCGCTCCAGAAAAATCCTCACCACTCCTAAACCAAGACCCGTAACACTTTGTGATTACATTCATTGTAAAGCTTATTACAAAAGCTATCAAATGATGGTATATGAATATCCCGTTTTGCCGTCAGAGTAAAGAATATTCGACGGAGAAGATGACAGCGTATACAAGTAAAAGAAATATAGCGGCCGCTCCAGAAAAATCGTCACTTCTCCTAAACCAAGACCCGTAACACTTTGTGGTTACATTAATTGGAAAGCTTATTACATAAGCTATCAAATGATGGTATAACAGTATCCCGCTTTGCCGTCAAAGTAAGGAATATTCGACGGAGAAAATGACAGCGTATACAACTGTAAGAAATATGGCGGCCGCTACAGAAAAATCCTCACCTCTCCTAAATCAAGACCCGGAACACTTTGTTGTTACATTCTTTGTGAAGATTATTACATAAGCTATCAAATGATGGTGTAACAGTATCCCGCTTTGCCGTCAGAGTAAGGAATATTCGACGGAGAAGATGACAGCGTATACAACTGTAAGAAATATGGCGGCCGCTCCAGAAAAATCCTCACCACTCCTAAACCAAGACCCGTAACACTTTGTGGTTACATTCCTTGTAAAGATTTTTACATTAGCTATCAAATGATGGTATAACAGTATCTCGCTTTGCCGTCAGAGTAAGGAATATTCGACGGAGAAAATGACAGCGTATACAACTGTAAGAAATATGGCGGCCGCTCCAGAAAAATCCTCACCTCTCCTAAATCAAGACCCGTAACACTTTGTTGTTGCATTCCTTGTAAAGATTATTACCTAAGCTATCAAATGATGGTATAACAGTATCCCGCTTTGCCGTCAGAGTAAGGAATATTCGACGGAGAAAATGACAGCGTATACAACTGTAAGAAATATGGCGGCCGCTCCAGAAAAATCCTCACCGCTCCTAAACCAAGACCCGTAACACTTTGTGGTTACATTCATTGTAAAGCTTATTACATAAGCTATCAAATGATGGTATAACAGTATCCCGTTTTGCCGTCAGAGTAAAGAATATTCGACGGAGAATATGACAGCGTATACCAGTATAAGGAATATAGCGGCCGCTCCAGAAAAATCGTCACCTCTCCTAAACCAAGACCCGTAACACTTTGTGGTTACATTCTTTGTAAAGATTATTACATAAGCTATCAAATGATGGTATAACAGTATCCCGCTTTGCCGTCAGAGCAAGGAATATTCGACGGAGAAAATGACAGCGTATACAACTGTAAGAAATATGGCGGCTGCTCCAGAAAAATCCTCACCACTCCTAAACCAAGACCCGTAACACTTTGTGATTACATTCATTGTAAAGCTTATTACATAAGCTATCAAATGATGGTATATGAATATCCCGCTTTGCCGTCAGAGTAAAGAATATTCGACGGAGAAAATGACAGCGTATACAAGTAAAAGAAATATAGCGGCCGCTCCAGAAAAATCGTCACCTCTCCTAAACCAAGACCCGTAACACTTTGTGGTTACATTCCTTGTAAAGATTATTACATAAGCTATCAAATGATGGTATAATAAAATCCCGCTTTGCCGTCAGAGTAAGAAATATTCGACGGAGAAAATGACAGCGTATACAACTGTAAGAAATATGGCGGCCGCTCCAGAAAAATCCTCACCACTTCTAAACCAAGACCTATAACACTTTGTGATTACATTCCTTGTAAAGATTATTACATAAGCTATCAAATGATGGTATAACAGTATCCCGCTTTGCCGTCAGAGTAAGGAATATGCGACGGAGAAGATGACAGCGTATACAACTATAAGAAATATGGCGGCCGCTCCAGAAAAATCCTCACCTCTCCTAAACCAAGAACCGTAACACTTTGTGGTTACATTCGTTGTAAAGATTATAACATAAGCTATATCAGTCAGTAGCTATATGTCAGTATATAAGACGATTTTTCTGGAGCGGCCGCTATATTTCTTATACTTGTATACGCTGTCATTTTCTCCGTCAAATATTCCTTACTCTGACGGCAAAACGGGATACTGTTATACCATTATTTGATAGCTAATGTAATAATCTTTAC